>JAGFMF010012111.1:198865-213489 GCA_019455555.1 Galemys pyrenaicus
CACTGGTGTGAGGTGGTATCTCATAGTGGTTTTGATTTGCATTTCTCTGATGACAAGAGAAGTTGAGCATTTTTTCATATGCCTGTTGGCCATTTGCAGCCACATAGAAAGGGTATCTCTTGAACTGAGGGATGAGGGAGGCTTCCCTTCCCTTGCATTAGAAAAGAGAAGCTGCAGTATCAACAAGAGAAAAACTGTAAGGAACAAAGGGTCCAGAAAAGAGATATCAGGCAATAAGAAAGGATAATATCAAAATTATCAGGCAACTCTATATCAGAGACATTCTATAGGGGAGGAAGAGGGAGAAGGCTCTGGACAGGGGTGAGAAGAGCACAAGGAACTATGCTGGTGGTGCATGAGTAAATTGGTGGTGGGAATTTCACGAAGAAATCATACATTGTACAAATGTGAAGGATGGTGTAATAAATATACATTTAAAAAATAAAAAGAATGTCTTAGACTCCAAAAAAATAGAAAAAGGATAATAAGAAAATTGAGAAAGATTCTGGGTCGGCATAGCCACTCTTACTGGCTTCAAGGTAAACTCCAGCTCAGTGCACCAATATCTCCATCTTAAGCCACTCATGTTATTGATTATGGAGCTCTTGTTTGGGGGTTGAGAAATTGCTGTCAGTCTGGCCTTTGCTTCTGACTTTATCATATCACATACCTTGTTATTTTCTTTTTTTCCTAATGCTTTGTTCTCTTTGGGTCTTGCTGATGCAGAAAGACAGGAGTCTTAACCAGAGTTAGATAATACCTAGCTAGCAAACACCTTCCAGGGTCTTTAATTTCAGCTGCAAACCAACTGATTCAGAGCTTGGACCTCCTAACTCCTTTTTCAAACACGATCTGGGGCACACTCTTCCCTGCCTTATTCATTCTAGGTTCCGGGATCAAACAACTGAATATAATCTCCATGCTCCAGAGTCTGCTGAAATTATCCAGAATGACCAATCCTAAACCTGTCTAGCAGACTTACCATGCCTTGGCCATCCCTCCCTTCAAAAAGCACAGGAGTTTTTGTCCATGTTCACCTCTGCTCCCCCTGCCCCCCAATTGATCCTGCTACTTTGCTGCTTCATCCTGTACGCTGTGAGTACTCCATACTCCTTGGAACTGAGTAGGTCTTTTCAAAGACACTGCCTGTTCTGTTGGCCTCAGCGTACACTGACAGTAATAAAATGTATAGTATAAAGCACCCTTTCTCTCCCCACTCTCTGCACTACACACACACACACACACAGAGAGAGAGAGAGAGAGAGAGAGAGAGAGAGAGAGAGAGACTTCATTCTTTGGCCGAGACCTATTTTTTTAATAACTCCCATTTTGTATGACATAGTCATACTTAACAATTTACCAAAAGGTCACCTCCTCCACTTCAAAACAATTCCTACAATTCTAAACAAAGTCATGGTTCTCTTTTAAATACCAGCACTATATTAATGGCTTAGTGATAGCTTTTGGCAAGTTGCATGTTATAGTTTACTTCCCTGATGTTTTAGCAGTCAAGGATGTTGTATTATTTCATTTTGGTATTCCTAACTGATATAATATTTCATTATCGATAGTACACATTTACCATATGAAGCTTTAAATTAATAAAAACTTTCTTGATCACCTTTGCTATGCCCATCTATATTGTTCATTTGCCAGTTGCTCACTGCATATGTGCCTAATATGTGTATTCCAACTCAAACCAGATTGTGAATTGCCAAGGGTAAAGCACTAAGACTTGTATTTTATCTTGCTCAGTATCTGACTTGTGATTGTTAGCTTAATTTCAATCTCACTAATAATTCAACTTTATTCAAATTATTTTTTAGAATAAAACAAAAAGCAATCTGCATGTACACATTGAAGTATACTTTCTGACAATATATGTACATAAATATGTATAAATACACAGAGAGAGAGTCTTATCTGTAGTCTCATATATATTACATTAACAACAATTCTTGGTCTCTTTTAAGGCATCTTTGAAACTCTTAGTTCTTTAAGTATCATTTTGGAAGTACAAAGACTAATAGGATTATCTATGAGAGGAAAAGTGTATGTTGTTATAAATATAAATTAATCATATTGTCTTGCTAAAGAATGCTTTGTCTATAATGGTTGGAAAGCCCCTAAAATTTGAACAACAAAAACAAAAAAGAACTTCTTAGAGAATTTACTAATATTTCATAGACTTCAAGGACAAGTGCTACAAGCAGACAGAAAAGGAACGATTGAACATTATCAGGAGTTCAGGAGTATGGTAAATCTCTGTCTCTGTCTTCATCATTCTCTCCCCTTATCTGCTCATCATTTTTCTTTATTATCTATTTTATTCTTCTGCTTATTTTGCTTGACAGCCTTTCTCTGTATTTCATCAATATACTTGGCACTAAAACCTCACTCCAACTCCAAAGGGGTAGTAATTACTCTCAGTGCACAATGCACACACATATCTCTTTTGTGTGTCTACATCAGTTCCCATTGAAAACATTGAGCCAGGCATATGAGCCAGGCATACCCATGTGACCCTCCAGTTAGAGTAGAAGGTAAAATTGAGCATACCAAGGGAATTCCATTCTAGATTGTGGAAGGACTCATTTTCAAAACTCTTAACTTTGAACTCATATTTGTACTTTTTATACATCTAACAGATTGTTTGAAAAATTTGTACACTGCTTTCCCCAAAAAATTGTGATTAGATTCCACTTAATGAAAAGCTATGATTTAAAATATGGTTCTGAATAAGGTTCAGATTTCACATAAAACCTTTATGGCTTCATTTACTAAACTTTTTTGGATTCCTTACTACACCAAATTATGTTTTTAATTCCACAGTAGCATTGGTCATTATCATTTTTTACAAACTCCATGAGCTTTTCTATACTGGGTCCATCATAGTCTTCTT
This sequence comes from Galemys pyrenaicus, assembly GCA_019455555.1. Lineage (NCBI taxonomy): Eukaryota > Metazoa > Chordata > Mammalia > Eulipotyphla > Talpidae > Galemys > Galemys pyrenaicus. The sequence continues at coordinate 201,768 of JAGFMF010012111.1, forward strand.
TATGAAAGAAATAATTATCTTATTTAGTTGAAAATGCACTTACCAAAAATACAATACTTTTGGAAACTTTGTGGGTGTTTTCACCAGGTGTTTAGTCTAATGTAAAATTGTAAAATTGAAATTTGGTTCCAATACTATAAAGAAAATGAGATTGGACAGATGATTAAATTTTGTCTAAATTTTCAAATATCTTGGAAAGTAATTGGTTGTCACTTGACAAGAATATTCCACAACATTAAAAAGAAACATATTCCAAACACAATAAATAGAACAGTCAAAAATAAAAACACTGATAACCACAAACATTGGGATAAACATGGAGAGTCAAGGGTTCCACATTCAGTGCTAGTGGAAATGTAAAATGGTACCGTCACAATGAAAGACTGCATGTAGCTTCTTACAGAACTAAATGTACCTTTAACCTTGGTGCTTACCCACAGCAGTTGAAAAGTTACATCTACTCAAAAACCTACACATGGGTGCTTCTTACAGTTTACTGATTGCTGCCAAAACTTGGAAGACACTGTAGTGTATACCAGTAGTTAGTGAGCAAACACTGTAGTATATCCAAGCAATGGAATATCATTCAGCACACCCCTTTGTGGTATGCTAGAAATAAATGAGCTATCAAGCCAAGTTAAGACATGGAGAAGCCCTAAATCTGTATTTCTGAGAAAAAGGAGTCAATCTGGAACAATTACCCACATGATTCCAAATATATAATATGGTGGAAAAGGTAGAACTATGCAGAGAGTGAAAAGACCAATGTTACCGAGGTAGTGGCAAAGGATCTGAACATACAGAGCACAGAAGCATTCACAGCGGTGAATGAAAACACCTGTATGACGCTATAATGATGATACTATCACGTGTCATTAAGCATTTAGTCATGTCCTAAAAGGTGCAGCACAAGTAAACCCTAAGCAAATTACCATGGCCTTGTGTGATCATGATGTGACAATATGGGTTTATCAGTTGTGAAGACTGTACCATTCTGATAAGAGATGTTGGTATGGTGGAGGGGCTGTGCATGCACTTTTACTATAAATCTAAAGTTAAAGTCTTTTGAAGATGAAATGGACCATCGTATTGTTTTGAATGCCAAAATCTGAATGTCAACTATGTAGCTTCCCGAAGTTTGTCCTTACGCCAGGTTAGAAACAGAGAAGTGCAGTCAACCTACATGGACACTCTATTACTATCAAAAAGGAGGGGTGGGGATGTTAAATGTGAAATTTGTTTATAAATATTCAACTTTCATTTATACCTTTAATATGTAACAGAACTATCTCTTTCCAAAATATATTTTCAACCAACAAAATGAGAAAATAAAGTTGACCTTTCATCTTGGTGTCTGTACCACGAAAAGTCAAGTGATACAAACTATCAGATAATAACCATTTACCTTTCTTTGATCTGTAACCACCAGAGACAGAAATCTGAGGCTCTGGTTGATCTGTGCTCCTTTAACAACACTTCTAAGGTCTCCTTTCTCTTACTGTGAACAAATCTTTTGATAAAGCTAAAATTGCAATTTAAAGTCAATGCCAACAGCACTCAGCATAAACTATCTTTTAAGTATTAAAAGTCTGAAATGATCCATTTAAATATAATTTTGAATTAAAAATACCTATTATGCTTACTCTAGTAAGAGATTGCTATGTAATTTATGGTAATAATCTATTATACAGCATGATGGGAAATATTAATAAAAAATATTTTCATACCATATAGTTGTCTCACAGACAATTTATGTCTTTACCAGATGTTTGGCTGGCACATTTCAACCGTTCCTTTTAGCATTCCCTGGTGATGAGTTGCTGTTTCAAATGCAAGGAATGCCTTAAACATAATTGTAGTACAGCTGTAGTGATAAATGGTTTTGATGGTTTTTGAATTCCACAATATTTTAAGTGACTTCCAAGCCTCAATCAAGATGCTTTTAAGTGATTAAGTCAGTGTTTGTATATAATGATTTGTGTCATACAGATAATATTCAGTAGCCACCATATTTTGTTTTTAAACCATATAAATTTTGCATGATAGTGTAATTTTGTTTTATGACTGAAAACAAAAAATATGAGATTTCTTGAATTCAAAATGAACAACAAAGGCATTCCTCAGTGGAATCAGAGTGCCAGCCTGTCAATTTTCATTCTCTCTCTCTCTCTCTCTCTCTCTCTCTCTCTCTCTCTCTCTCTCTCTCTCTCTCTCTCTCTCTNCCCCCCCCCCCCCCCCCCCAATGCAGAGTACTACCTTAATTTTCAGATCCCATTTACTCCTCCTGGAACAACAGGAGACAATACTGTCTGAGTGTCTGGTGAACTCACTGTCACCCATTCCTTGCCTTTTTTTAAAATTAAAGTTTTTATTTCTATGGCACACTGGTGATATGGTGATAGAGACTACAATTGATGTCAAGTATAAATAAAAAAAGTTAATAAAAAAGAAAATAAAGTTTTTATTTCTATGAACAGTTTAGGTTCACAGTAAAATTGAGAGGGAGAAATGGGTTTTATTGTGGTGTGCATCCTGTGAGTTTGGCTAAATGTATGACACTTTATAGTATTGTCATCATAGTATCATACAGAGTATTTTCACTGCTGTGAATCCCTCTGAGCTCTGTCTAGTCATACAACACTAACACCACCTCTGGCAAACACTGCTCTTTCCACACTGCAGAGTTTTGCCTTTTCCACACCATTATACAGTTAAAATCATGCCGTGGGTAGTCCTTTCAGATTGGCTTCTTTCTTTCAGATATACAGAGTTAGGGTTTCTCCATGCCTTAGCTTGACTGGATAATAGTCCATTGTTTGGATATACTGCAGTGTGTCTGTAGTGTACTGGTGTACACTACAGTGTCTTCTAAGTTTGGGCAGTAATAAGTAAAGCTGTAAGAAGCACCAGTGCACAAGTTTTTGTGTAGACGTAACTTTTCAATTCCTGTGGGAAAGCACCAAGTTCAATGTCCATTTAGTTTTGGAAGAAGCTACCAATGCTGTATCCCATTGTGACTGTGGCATTTTGCGTTTCCACTAGCGATGAACGGAACTCTTGATTCTCCCCAATATTTGTGGTTGTCAGTGTTTTGTGTTTCTTTTTGACCATTTTAATATTCGTGTAGCAGTATCTCATTATTGGTTTGACTTGCGTTTCCTTGATGACATGATGTGAAGTATCTATTATATGCTTATTTTTCACTTATATGTTTTCTTTGGTGCTGTCTCAAGTTTGCCTATTTTATGTTTGAGTTTTTATATTTTTATTGATGAGTTTTAAGAGGCTTTTTGTGTGTATTTTAGATAACTTTCATGAATCCTTAATCATGAGTCTTTTACCAATATTTTCTCCCAGGTTATATAATTTGTCTTGTTATTCTCTTTACTTTTTTTTTCTTTCCAGTGCAGAAGACTGTAGTTTTAAAGACAACCAACTTATTCATGAGGTATGCTATAGAATGTGCTTTTGGTGTTATCAACAGAACATAATCTATTTTTTCTCATTTACTATCTTCTGGGAGTTTTATAGTTTTCTAGTTTACATCTATGTTAATGAGCTATTATATGGAAATTTTTGTGAAAGGTATAGACTATCTTTGTTCCTTTTTTTTTTCTTTTTGGTCTTTGTTTCTTTATCAGAGACTACTTATATGGGTCTATTTCTGTGCTCTCTATTTTGTTCCATTAATCTATTTACCTATCTTTTTGCTGATGACTAGTGTCTTGATTATTGTAGTTTTATAGTTAGTCTTAAAAGTAGAGACTATCAGTCCCCAACCTTGTTCTTCTTCAATATTGTGCTTGACTATTTTGGGTATTTTGCCTCTACTTATAAGCTTTAGAATGAGTTTGCTAATGTGCATAAATAACTTTCTGGGATTTTGATTAGGATTGCATTGTATCTATAGATCAAGTTGGGAGGAAATGGTGTCTTGGCACTCTTAATCTTATCCATGAACAGGACTATCTCTCAACTTATTTAGGCTTCTTTGATTCTATTCATCAGTTTATAGATTTCCTCATCTAGACCTTGTACATATTTTCTTATATTAATACCTAAGTACTAATGTTTGCTACTATAAATGGTATTGTGTTTTTAATAAAAATTGTGATTGTATATTGGTGATATATAAGAATGCATTTGATTTTTATATAATAGCATTGTATTTTGTAAACTTGGTATAATTACTTATTAGTTTCAGGAGATTTTTTTTTTTCTTCTTTCAGATTTTCTACATATATGATCATATTACCTATGAAATAATACAGCATTAATTTATACTTTCCAATATAGGCACATATTATCTTATTATATTATATAGAACTCAAAGAGAATGTTTAAAATAAGAGACAGAGAAGTATTCACCTTATTTCCTGATCTTAGTGAAAAAATTTTGTGGTTCTCACCACTAAGATTTTGTAAATGTAGGCTTCTCATAGTTATCCATTAGAGAGTTGAGGAAGTTCTTGTTTATTTCCTAGTTTACTGAGAGTTTCTGTTATAAATATTCATTGGAATTGTCAAATTCTTTTTCTTCATCTGTTGGTATGTAGTTTTTCTTTGTTTAGCCTGTTGATGTGGTGAATTAAAATAGTTGATTTTTCAATGTTGAATTAGTCTTGCATACCCAGGGGAAATCTTATTTGATCTTGATGTTTAATTATTTTTATACATTGCTGGATTCAAATTGCTAATATTTTGTTGGGATATTTTACCTCAACTTCATGAGATTTAGGTCTGAATTTTTCTGTTCTCATGGAATCTTTGGTTTTGGTATTAAAGTAATTTTGGTATTTTATCTTTGCCCTGTCCTACTTTATCCCCAGAACATTTAATACTGCCTTATATGTTATTGGTATTCAATGAAGATTTTTTGAACAGAACAATAGAATCAACAATAGATAAACAATATTCTTACCAAGGCATCTTAATGAAAGTGCTGTTTTTGGGTTGCTACATTATCAATGCTATGCCCTCAATGATTTTGAAAACATATTTATATTTTTTAGGAAAATATGCACATTGATATTGTTATATAGCCTTTTCTTTATTAATTGTATTAAATTATGAAAGCCAATAATTAAAATAATACCAACTGCAAGATGAATCATTTTTATTAATTACCTTTTTTTTGTGGAAGGCCCTTTTCAAGCCACTGGGTTAAAAATAGTAAATCCCAGACCTCTGAAAAATTCAATTTGGCTATGAAATGTCCTTCAATATGTATTTTTTTGAGGGCTGGTCTTTTCAATAATGAAATACCTCTTTAAATTGTATACCTTCATTTAAGGAATTTTTATTAAGGAAGGGTTATATAGTTTATGGAATCCTTATGAAAAATATATCTTCCTAGTAGTCGAGAACACTAAAATAAACAAAAAATGTTACCTGATTTGATTTACATTTTAAAATGATGGAGAGTTTGTGATGGATCAGAAGGTAACTGAGAACACAATCAGCATAGGTTTGGACACCTCAGTAATTGCTGGAGGGATGATTGGGAAAGGTCCAGGAAGATCCCTCCATTTCTGCATGGGACTTGGGAAGGTTTGTATTCATTTGGAAAGAGGAATAGAAGCAGGTGCTGAGAAAAAAAAGATTAAGAGTAACTTCTCCTAATTCCATTCCTGTCTTCGAGTGAAAATAATTACAAAATTTCTCTTCTCTGTTAGAATGAGCCTGTTAGCCTACCATTTACCCTTTTTATTTCCAAAGTGTAATGATGAAAAGAAAAGGGGCAGAAAAGTATTTCAAAGGGATTATAATTTTGCAGGTCGTGGCAGTGAGGGAAGAATCCAGCTCTAAGTGAGTTACACTCCTTTTATTACTGAATAAGCATGCCTGTTACCAAAGAGAGTTTAGGAGGAGATAGCAAAGTGTCTTAATTCACCCCTAGTTTGTCACATATGGAGAGCTACCAACAAATCACCCTGCTAGAGCTGAATAAAGTGTAAAATGAAATCCTGAGAACAGATTGAAAATGACGGACAGCTTAGAATCAAAAATGAAATCAGTAAATAGAGATGCATATTTTAAAAAATACTAAAGTACATCTGCAGCTCTTCATGAGCCACCTGCCAATCTCAGGCAGATTCCATGATGGGGGACACAGCTTGAATGAGAGAGAGTAGATTAGTACTATGTAAATTAAAATCTGACAGGGCAGTTCCAAAAAATAGGAGCAAAACTGGAGTGTGAACTCTGTGTGTATATCTTTCATGTGCTCTCTGCCAAGGAAGAAAGGGAATTGGAATGAAAGGAAAGGATGGATGTGATTCAGGACACAGGACCCATGTCCTGCCTCATCTGAGACAGTCTCTCTTCCCTCCGGTTCTACCTTGAGCTCTCATTTGAGGAGATTGTTAGGAGGCATATATAAATTATGCTAGTTTTTAGGACAGGAGTTTAATCAAATGTTCCCAAAATGGGGTTACTGGTGTTTCCTCCTACTGGCTTAAATATCACCAGAGTTCTCTCCGGGATGATTCAGCAAAAAAAAAAAAAAGGTGCCAAGTTTAATTTTTGTGGCTTGAGATATTTCAGTATAGGAGGTCTCTCTTGGGGTTCATTCACACTGAGCCACCTTAATAGTATAAAGTAATCATACTTAAACTCATTGTAAAGTTTAAACTTCACAGAAATTCAGTTTTATGGGGCTAAATCTCATATCACAGCACAAATTGTGTCTATTAAGAAAAAGGAAATAGACACATGGGCGTTGGTTTTTTGTGGTGAATCCAAGATGTGAGATAGCAAATGACTCACTTAATGTCATTGTTTGTGATGGGGCAAGAGATAACACCACAGGCCCATAAATCACAGTCAAGATGTGTGCTTCATTCTCAGTCAGCTTACACTGAAAAAATAAAGCTTCACGGTTGTGTGAGAAGCTTCTTCAGTTGGCAAACATTACAAAATGGCAGACAGCAAACACCAGAGTTTAGGCTCTTGATCCATGCTCTTGTTGAAGAGTGACAGAAATGTCTTTCTGCAGAATAAGTATAAGGTTAATTATATAAAGTTACGGTCCACAAAGAGTCATTTGTGAATATTGTGCACCTGCAGAGTAGCAGCTGAGATTTTGAAATTCATTCGCTCTGTGAAAAATGACTCTTCTTCAAAATAAAAATAGTCAAGGTGTCTATAAATAGCCTAATTAGAGGAAAAGCTCCAGGAGCATTCTATAATGAATGCTATGAATTTGAATATCTCTAAGGAAATCTCAAAAATGCAAAGAAAAGGTAATTGAATAATACCAATTCAATTAGCAGTTGTAGTAAAGTTTTTTTTTTTTGAAAAGCCAGAGGTTATAATTTCATCATCCTGCAAAAAAAGAACACCACAAATTAACATCATTTTCTCTCTTCTCTTATTTGTATTCATCTCACAGAAGTGACTATATTTAGATTTTTTTTCATGGAATGTTTTAAAACTAAATGTCTCTTAAAGGGTAGCTATAACAGTTTCACATCAAATGCTGATTTTCAAGCTTCAATCAGTATCTATTGAAGAAATGAGTCCTTTCCAAGTGAGATAATTTTCTTCATGTAACATATTACATGAGTTCATTGTCTCCTAGGGAAGGATACACATGAAAAGACTGTGATTATGCTGAAATAAATCCTATCATTCAACACAGCCTATGAAGCCACAGTTGCTATGGCAACTGCTTCTTACAAATCCATTATACATAGTAATTTCCTAGATCTTTTTTTTCCATTACAATCAATGAAGCATCTATACGACCTTTTTGAATGGCATTTTTACCCCATTGATGTTCCCCAAAAAGGACAGATCCATTATTTTCAAGTAACTTTGAGGGTCCATTATTTTGTAACTTCACTGAAACATTATTCTCTTTTGTGTCTGCCTTGAGACTAATTAAGACAGGCAATCACTTGGAAGTAAACTTCTTCATCAGGCAGTATAAAGCAACTAAGAGCAACTTTATTGTTTCCTGCTATAGACTATATGTACAACATTTCTTGCTTAGTGATTCTTTAAATGTTGTTTCCCGTAAAGAATGGTCCTAGGGCAAAGATGGGGGAGAGTCAACAACTGTGTCAACAGTTTGTGAAGAAAAAATGATCTATGATACCTATTATAACATGTGAAATGTTAAATCCATTCTTTGTTTTTAAGATTTCTTTCTTTATGCACACAAGAGATGGGGTACAGGCCAGAGGCGTGGGGCAGGGTGAGAGGATTCACCAGAGACAGAGTGGGAAACAGAGCAGGCAGATCTACTGAAATACACTGCTGAGGGGAGAGGCAGGCGAGGCAGGAAAGGTCTGCTGTGCCATGTCAGTCACCTCCCTAGCTAGGGATCGAACTCAGGCTGCAGTGGCTGCAGAGGCTTCATAGTGTATTAGCCCGTTGTGCCACCAGGGAGGTCTTGACACTCATTTTTTATTCCACATTCAAAATGCTACCCTCATGTGTTAGACACAGTGTTAGGCACTAGGAATAGGGCATTAAGCAAAACCAAATTCTATAGTTGTTGAATTTATGTGCCAGGTGGGAATACTGCTTTTATCTCTTAATTGTAGGATTTTGAACAGCAAAGTTACCTCTCTACTTCCTACTCCTCTATTTTCAAAATGTTATGTGTTCACACAAGTTTAATGAGAGGATAATGTGAGATAAGAAATGTAATAAGCATAGATGATTGTTTCCTGAACAGTGCTTCTGGAATCTTTTTTCTATAAAAAGAGAGACTCTGCTATAAAAATTGGCCTTCTCTAACCTAGATTTCAGACAATCAGAGCAAGAGGAAAAAGGAACAAGTTCTGGGTAATAGGTCGGTGCAACTTACAGTGGAAAGTAAATTAAGAAGATATTCCCAGTGCTGCCATTTCATGTTCCTATGAAGTAGTCAGTGGAAAACTGAAGTAGCAGAATGTAGAGAGAATTATAACAATAAAGTAGAGGTAGATTAAACAGCATAGATGTGCTTCTACATAAATGATTAAACAACAGGACTTGCAAACAATATTTAAAAATGCTTGCCATATATACTATCTATGGTATTCCAAAATGCTTATTATACATTATAAATTATATTAAAATTATATATAACAACCAATGTGCTAAATGCTCTACTGATTTAGCTTATCTCCAAAAAGATCATGTGATTTGGTGATAATGAGAACTTTAAGTCCAGAAATATTCACTATGACACTAATAAGTGGAAGAGTTGAGATGTTGGTTAAAACAATGAGTAATGATAGACAGTGGGAAGAAAATCTTGGTGAGTAATATACTATTCAGATTTTTAAAAAAATACCCTTTCTAGAAAAAAATTATTTTGGATATTGATCAAAGTAAAGCATAGCTGATGACCACGAGATGACACAGAGATGTCGAGGTGGTGCCTCTCACCTCAAAAGTAGTTTCCTCTGTCAAAGGTAACACTTTCCAGTAAGAGACTGTTACATCCAGTGTTTGTAATTTTAACTATATACACAATCATTTCTAAATTAATTCCATTCATTCTTAATGTTCCTTAAATAACACTATGAATATTTGGGGTTTTTTAAATAATTCCTCAAAATAATATTGGGATGACACTTGAAACTGAAGGGCTTGGTAATGACAATAACAGTTGGAGTTTGAGTTTCCCCAGTTTCCAGACTAGGCTTGAAACCATGCTAACCTACCGACAATGCTTCAACCAAACTTACTTCTGTCAAGGAAACTATGTATCGTATTTTAAATCATACATACATGTACATTTATGAACATACATGTTCATAAATACATGTACATTTTCAAGATTGTTTCCAATGTATTATATCCCCTCAAACTTTTTCCCATTTTGTTTTAAATTGCCTAATAAGGGACTAGAACACTGAGTCTATTATCTGTGTGAATTTTCCTTAAAGAACGGAATTAATGATTCAAATCACCGCATTAATGGGTACATAAATTTTATATCTTAATTAAAATAAGAATTAAGACCCATCAAACACCATGGTTAAGCTTTTTTATCAATGGTGAAATGTTATAGATGCAAAGCACAGTTAAATTACAAACTTTATGGTGAAAAATCAGTTCAGTTATAAATGAGCTTCAGTAAGCTTAACAGCTTGCTTCCTGGTAGAAGTAAGGAGGTAAAGATGCAGTAGATAGCATACCCAACATGTAATAAAAAGTATATCAAACAACAATCCCCTGTCCAGTAAAACTATCCTAAAGATGATGTAGAAATTGGTACATTCACAATAAGGTCAAGAATACTTTCAGAGATGACCTTCCCTACAAGATAGACTAAAAGGTATTCCTCCAGATGAAAATGAAAGGACCCTAAATATATAGATTGCCTGAATAAATAAATTGGTAAGGTAATAAAAAAATTGGTAAGGTAAAGAAGAAATATATTTCTAGGTAACACCTAGAAATATAACTCTATAGGTAAATATACTGTATAAAGGTATTGTAAACATTACTTAAAATGCACAAACTATTTAAATAAACATTTTTAAAGAAATTGTTAAAATGGCCAATTAGTATATGAAATGATATTCAGCATTATGTCTTTTAAGAAATTCAAATTAAGACCACAATGAAATATTGTGTCCAGTAGGATGGGCTGTGACAAAAAAGTAAACACTATAACAAAGGTTGTGAGGACCTGAATAAGAGCGACTTCATTCCTTACGACCATCATGTAAAATGGCGCTGCCACTGAGGAAAACAATTTGGCAGCTCCTCAACTGTTAAAAATAAAGTTCCCTTAAGACCCAGTGATTCCAATTGTGGATATATATTCGAAAGAAATACTAAAAACATATGTTCACATGAAACTTGTACATGAATGCATCATTCCTAATAGCCAAAAAAATGGAAAGACCCCAAATAACTATCAACTAGTGAATGAATGAGCACATGCACTTGGCAATAACAAGGGTGACGTGCTGGCGCACACTACAGTATGGATGGACCGTGAAAACAGTCTGTTACATGAAAGAAACCATTCACAAAAATGCCATATATTCCATGATTCCATTTATAGGGAATATTCAGAAAAGGCAAATCCAGAGAAAGAAAGTAGACAACTGGTCACCAATGATGGAGTGAAGGAAGGAAAGGGGCATGGAAAGTAATCAGATAACAGACCTGCTCCTGCACCAGAGAGTGGTGATAACTGTACAACCCTAGAATATGTTTGGAAAATCACTAAATTATGCACTTTAAAGAAGCTAATTGTGTAGTATGTGACTTATATCTCAACTAAGCTTTTATTTAAAAATCAGGTTAAAAAGAGGATCTCTGACCCAGAATGAACCTAAAACAGTGATTTGACTCTTGTCCCTTTGTTCCACAGAAGAAAATGAAACCCATTGATGTTGAATTAGCTGCTGAAAGGTTCAAAGTTCCTTTCAGTTGACTGCTAAATCAGTGGGTCGCCTGACACTGTACACAGACATGGGGTGCACACAGGCAGGGGGGTATCACCCGCATGTTACCTACATTGCTAATTAACATCTAAGCCATAGTTTCCCTCCCTTCTTTCAGAGGCCCTGGGAAGATCACTCCCTAGGTGAAGATTCTAAGCTATAAACAAGTATGAATTTGAGATGTAATCCAATTTACATTGTCAAGCAGTTAGAGAAGTTTATTTTTTTTATTTTATTAAAATATTTTAAAATTTACATATACTTGCCATCAATTGTAATCCCCATGTATTCCCCATCACCATCTCACCAGTGCACCATCA
>JAGFMF010012111.1:214093-264300 GCA_019455555.1 Galemys pyrenaicus
ATGCCTGTTGGCCATTTGCATGTCCTCTTTGGAGAATTGCCTTTTTAGCTCTTTTGCCCATTTTTGGACTGGGTTGTTTTCTTTTTTTCTGTTTAGTTTAGATGTTTAGCCACAGGTAAGTGTATTAAACAAATATGCCTCCAAATTATGGCTCAACTGTTTGACCTCAGTTTGAGTAGTTTAACCCATCTAAATCATTTTTTGATGTTTTTCAACAATTTTAAATATCTAATAAGCTTATCTTAGTGCCTAATAAAAAGTTATCAGTGAATTGTTACAATGAGGTGATGATGATGATGAAGATACCATTTTGTGTAACAGTGCAAAGGTTATATTAATAGTTACCCTCTTCTGTCTGGACTTCCTATTATCATCATGATAATTTATATAAACTATATTATTGGAGTCACAGATAACTTCCTCTCTTCCCATTGCTCCATATAGGAAAATCTCAGAATATGTAGAACTGACACATTCCAAGAGTTGTGAACTGAAAGCAAAGTGAAAATGCAATATAACTGTATTAAAGATCCCCAGGCTCAACTAGCCTTAGGATATAGCTAAAATACCAGGTACCAGCCCATTGATGTACTCAATGAAACTCTACTGTTAAAACAAGCCCTTTTCCCATTTCAATCTATAGAGGGTCCAGTTCCACCACATCTCATTTCTTTATCTCTCTACTTTGCTTTATCATCCTTCATTTCTTTATCATCCTACTTTGCTTCTCACTCATGAAATAATGCCCATTGGTTCCCAACAAACTCATATAATGCTTCTCTCTTCATTGTACTTATCCTGATAATTGAGAAACTATAATGCTTCCATATCTAAAACCAGCAACCACTGTCCCAAATCCTGAAATTATGAGGGAAACAGACATAAAACAGTAGGAAAAACTTAGAAATAAACATTCTGGGGGCCATGAGATCCAGTTTGCAATTGCTAAAGGACAGCTTTTTGACAGATACATTTTGTTAGGATGCTCATTAATTTTGAGACTTTTATATACACAGATAAGATATTAGAGACTAAGTCATGAAACTTGCACTCTCAATTGCACCATTGGGAAAAAAACAATCTACCATTTGGTAATAAAATTCTTAAATATCTGTAACTCAAATAAAAATTTATACCACATTTCTATATTCCACATTGCTCTTTTTCCCCTTGATATTTTTTTATTGTGGTAAAATATGTATCACCTAAATTCAACATTTTGCCATTAAGTGTACCATCTGTGGCAGTAATCAAATTTACAGCATTGTATAACCATCGCTGTTGTCCCTTTCTAAAACTATTTTCATCATTCTAAACAGAAACTCTGTACACATAAACCATAACTGCTGATTTTCTGCTCTCTCCTGCTCCTGACAAGTCTAGTATACTTTCTCTCTCTATTAATTTGTTTATTCTTGTTTCCTTATATAAGTATGATGTTTCTTTGGTTTATCCATGTTGTTGTGTGTTTCTGAATTTCATTCCTTATTGAGATTGAATAACATTCCTTTGTGTGCACATGCCACATTTTGATTGTCTACCCATTGGCTGATGTGCTTTAGGTTGGTTCCACCACATTGCTGATTCTTAAGAGAGATGCTTCTTAAGATGATACAATCACCACATGTTCTATACTGGATTCTCTCTTCCCTCTCCATTTTAACCCAAAAACCTAGAGGAAGCAAAATCAACCTGTACTCCCTGGGACAGAGCAGAAGACAGTTCTTTTCATTGTCACACAATTTTTATGATAACTTTATGCTTGGGACAGAGGCTTACACAGCTTACTTCTCCCCATTTCTCCCTCTCTACCATTAACCGTCATTGGACCTACTTTCTACTTGTAAGCTGCTCTTGGGAAATCATTTCCACCAAAGTTTTCAGCACATTCAATTTAAGTCTTATATCTTCCTTTAAAATTTTTACTCAATAAGCACCCATCTTTTATTTCCATTCAGTCATACAATGGGTCTTAGATAACTTCTGACCTTTAATAAAATTGAAAGATAGGGTTTTCTATGCACTAATTACATTTGCACAATCTCTGATGGCTGATCAAAAGAAAATGATGTTCTTTTACTTCACTATAAATTAAGAATATAATTCTAACATAGTGTGAGATAACTATTTCCTATTTCAGAATATAAATGAAGGTTAAAAAATTTTCTTTTTAATGTGTGCCTTCTACCAAAAAGACACTTTTAAAACCCATTTTTAAATGTAAGATTTCTTCTAAGTTACAGCAGCTATTAGTCTGAATATGTAATACTTTAAAATGTGTCCTCGCCTTGAAGACAAAAGAGTAAGTTTTCTTGGGTGGTGGGAAATATTCTTTCATGGTCTGAAGTCTGTCTTTGGAATTACCATCTTAGGCAATGATCAAGTGATTTCTAAGCTTCTAGTTTGTGGTAATGTTACATATTTTATACTAATTCAAATTAATTGACTAAATAGGTACTATAAAAATGTATAGGTTATACCCATAATTCTAACAGTATCTTTCTGAAACCAAGATGCTCTGAGTTACTGACATTTACTACTCTTTCATAATAATTTGCTAAACAATTGCTCGATCCATTTCAGAAAGTAATTTGATTTATTATTCAGACTGTGATATGTAATGTGTATATAATATGTACTTTTTATATTTGTTCTAAGGATTAATTATAAACTGTCTTTGAAACTACTACAATGAATACTTTGCTTCTTTGGCTTGGTTATACCTCTGTTCCCAAGTATTTAAACTTCTCTTTTTAGTGACTGAAATTTGGGGAAGGAGAAACTCCAAAATTTAAAATTTCTAGATACTTGACTTTTATGAATTATAGTAATAGGGCATGGACAATTGACATAATTCTAACCAATCAGATGGTACTTTCAAATAGATGACCTACCTGGAAAAAACTTTCAGGAATAGTTTAGAATTCATGTGGCAGAAGCAGTGTCTATTTCTACAAAATAGTGCCCAGCTGTAAACTGCATATTCACAGCCTTTCCCTGGTACCATCTTTTGTTCAGAAATATTATCCAAATCTAATATTTCTGTGCCGTGACCTTGGTGATAGTTTTGCCCACCTAGTTTACCTTGCCTCTTGCTCATATTTAAGTTTTCACAATACAATATTTTTATGTTTAAGTAAATCAGTTACTTCCTTCTGTGAGCAAAAAAAACCTGACTATAAATGTTAATATACATAGATGTTTGATAAACATTAATATTATCCTCTGCAATCACATCAGAATCCATCATTTAAAGTCCAACCACCCCTACATTAAATATATGCTTAGAACTAATGAATGTTTGTTGTATTCAGTTGTAAAACACCATTTTATCAATGTGAAGGGCAGGTCTGTACGGCAAATCAAATGTTAAGACCTTGACAAACTGAGGATGTTGACAACTGAGATAGATACATAATTAGGAACAAATGGAATAAAACCAAGTACTAGTTATTAGTTTGGATTCTACAGAGTGACACCACCATTACCAATAGAATTGAACAACTGGATTGGAGCTATCTCTCTGGCAAAACTTATCTAACATATGAAGGGATTTGCTATTGATATAAAGAATCGATGCAGTGATTAAGGAGACAATAAAGTCCCCAGAACTGCAGTTAGTAAGCTGGAGACCCAAGGGAACTTATACATAGCTAGATGATCACATAGACATAAGTCATCCAAGTATGAATACTTTTAGCTATATAAATATCTATATAAGATAAAAATATTTTACAGTTTTATATATAGTAAATAATGTATATAATATACAATTTATATAAACTTTAAATTAAATATATTTACATATATTTTGTTTATCTCTAATACATTCTTACAGTAGAATACAATTATTGGGTTTAAATAAAGTATATTTAATAATATAATTCATAATAAAAAATAATTTAATATGTATGAAAGTGTGAATGAATGGTATTCTTCATTAATCTATCACTTCCCATATCATATAATTTATGAATTGCATAGAATTAGCAGCATTCTGTAGTAGAAAGAGTTGATATAGCATTTTATGTATCTATTTACATATTTTTGCATGAGATTGGGACCTAGTAATTCATGGTGTTCTACTATCCAAAATGCAGTATCTTATATTTGTCTGTGTGAATTTTGAACAATCAGTGCTCATATAGATTTAGAGATTGTGTGTGTCTGGAGAGGCAACTGCGTATAGATGAGCCTATAAAGGTTTTCAGGTGTCCAAATATATGAATAAAATTGGTACAGGAACATGAGTTTGTGTTACTCAAGAGTTAGCCTACACTTTAATTTTTTTGTCATGACTGTAATATTGGTGGTGGGGGGGGGGGGGTTAGACAACCAGTCCTTTCATGAAGGAAGTATAAGAAAGAAATCGTTCCCAAATAGGGAGATAACAAATAAATGATGCAGAGAAGAAACCAGAACAGAATAAGGAAGAATACTTGTTTACAATTAGCTAAGAAGAAACTTTGTAAAGTTTCTAGATGCCTTGTCCATTTCCAGGAACTTTCCTACTGCTTGTAAAACAACCATGAAATTCCTGCTTGTTTTTTCCAGTTTTCTTTCATACTTCATAAAAGAATAATTATTCCCAGAGAACATAGCTTAGAAGAAACCATTTCTTCCAAATATATACCAGTTTGTCAATGTCTGAAAATTAATAAGCCCTGGATTAATAAGGAAAATAGACTAAATTGTCTATATTTGAAAGAACATTTTACCTAAATTAAAATTAAATGATCCAAGGCAATCACTAAACAAATTAAAATGAAGAATTTCTTTTTCTGTCACTTTCCTGATAAAGTGTTATTAAAATGATGCTGCTGATAAAATCATGTATTTTTATTATTAGTTTATCTAGTGAACGGTTGCTGTCTAAATACAAGTGCATACAAGAACTTATTTCTGCATACAAGAACTGGGGTACAGGGGCCCTCCCTGGTGGTGCAGTGGGTTAAGCAACACACTATGAAGCAGACCGCAGCCACTGCAGCACGAGTTTGATCCCTGCTGCCAGCCGGAGAGGTGACCCACATGGTGCAGGCAGACCTCTCCTGAAGGGCCCACTGTTCCCCTCAGCAGTGTGTTTTGGTCCATCTGCCTGTTCTGCCCCCTGCTCTGTCTGGTGGATTCTCTCACCTCCCCACACCTCTGGCCTGTACCCCAGTGCTTGTATGCATAAATAAATAAAAAAAAGAACTGGGGTACAGGCCAGAGGTGCAGGGGTGAGAGGATTCAACAGAGACAGAGAATGGGGAACAGAACAGACAGATTGACTGAAATACACTGCTGAGGGGAGCAGCAAAGCAAGACAGGAGAGGTCTGCTGGGCCACGTGGGTCAGCTCCCTGGCTGGGGCTCGAACTTGTGCTGCAGTGGCTGCCCATAGCTTCATAGTGCTGAGACTTAATGCCCTGCACCACCAGGGAGGCTCCTGCTACAGATGTATTTATAAAGGAAGAACCTAATGGTGGAACTTCTAATAGGAGTACATGCTCTATGCAGAAGTCTGTCCAGCAAAACTTTCAGCCATGATGGAATTGCTCTGCACTGTGCCCTCAATCACAACTGGCCACATGTGACAACTGAGCTCCTTAACATGTAGCTAGAATAACCAGGACACTGCATTCTCCAGTCTTTGTTTTAAATTTAGTCACATGAGACAAAACTTCATGAGGAATGGACAATATTAGACTTAAAACTGGAATTTGGGGATTTCACTTAAGTCTGAGACAATTTAATATCTTGAAATTTCTAAAATTCTATGAGAAAATAATTAGGAACTAGTATGGCAGAAGTACTTTTATTCATTTGGGGGGAAGGCTAATTTTATTTTCCCCTTTATTATTTTTATTGCGGTAAGACTGGTTTATATCATTAAATAGGATTCAAAGCCACAGGTTCACACCTGCTCAGACACGTCACCCCAAGACACCACCAGCAAGGACTACTGAGCCCTCAACCATAGTCCACTGTGTCCCCTCACCTCTTTGATTCCCACTCCCTCTCATTTTTTAGCCTAAATTCTGCAGTCAGATTTATAGGGTACATTGTTGGATTTGTTTTGTGTGCCCTATATTTCTCTATATTTTACATATAAGTGAAACCATCTGGTAGCTATCTTTGTTCTTCAGACTTATTTCCCTTCACATTATCCCTTCCAGTTCCATCCATGTTGTCACAAGAATTCGTCATTTTTATAGCTTAATAGTATTCAATTGTATAATATACACCACACTTTTCTAATCCACTCCTCTATCCTTGTGCGCTTAGGTGTTTCCATAATGACTATTGTAAATAGGAAATGAATAAACATAGGAGTACTTATGTCCTTTTGAATTTGTGTTTTTCATTTTCCAGGTTGATACCTACGAATGAAATTTCTAAATCATATGATAGATCTATCTTTACATTTAAGAAAACCCATAGTGTTTTCCACAGGGACTGGGTTGTCTATATTCGTAGCAACAGTGTAACAGGGCTACTTTTTCTCCACTAGCACCTGTGGTTTCTAGTCCTTTTGATGTGGGCTATTCTCATGGGTGTAAGATTTTATCTCTGTGGTTTTGGTTTGCATTTCCTGATGGTAAGTGATGATGAGTCTTTTTCATGTGCCTATTAGTCTTCTTTGGAGAAGTATTTATTTAGCTCTTCTGCATTTTTATTTACTGGAATATTTATTTCCTTTTTGTTGAGCTGAATGAGTTCTGTGTGTGTGTGTGTGTGTGTGCATTTGCTTGTGAGATTTAAATAGATTTTAATTGTAGCAGCTTGTTGATTATACCAAGGCAATTGTCATATTTTATAGTAGTTTCACTTGCAGATATCCTTTCAATGTTAAGTAAGCACTAAGGGTCAATTTTACATTTCTTCCATATAATCTCAAGAGTCTGTTTAAGGGTATTTTTTAGACATTGTACCTGTGACTGACTTATTTTCCTTGTTTCATATATAACAATAAATCAAAGCTTTCTTTCATTGACATTTATTTCTAGACAAAGGGTTCAGCCAAGAAATTCCTTTGGTTTAGGCAAAGTGAACAATAAGTCATAGCTCTATAGAAAGTATTTTAGATAAACGAGAAAAGTGTGAACACAAATTCTAACTCTGTATATTTCAACAAAGTTTGTATATTCCAGCTACATGTTGAGTCTTTGGGACTGTGATTCAATACATACCTATATAACACCTTTGTCCCTCTTTTGCTTCGTGGTAGTCACTTTCCACTTTTAAATTCTTCTCTCTGCTTGACAGCTCTCCCCATATAGGTGACTGTAGTTGGAGGAAAGTTCACATCCAGGTCAACAGACCTCACTTTAACTGGTGATCACTCATCTCTTTCGAGCTCCAGTTACTCTCTAACTGCCATGCTCTTTTTCTCTATATTCACTCTTCAGCCCTCCTAATTGACTTTTATAGTTCTTTTTTTCTGAAATCTTCAATGCCTCCTCCATCATCCTTAGTCTTAGTTAATGAGTTTAATTTTTTTTTCATTGAGAAACAAGATGCAATCAGAGAACACACCCAAGATCATTCTATTCCACCTACCCATTTAATGCATCTGAACATGTTTGCTTCCCTTCCCTCCTGTTGCAATGAATGTACTGTCTGCCCATCTTAACAGAGGGTAACTCCTTCATCTGTAAATCAAATCCTCTCATTTTCTTCCTTAAGGACAATGTAATAGGAGCTATGTTTTTGATGCATCATCAGTTTTCTCTTTATATTTAAACTCTTTTTTCATCACACACATTCACACATATGCTTGTTTCTCCCTTATTTTGTTTAAAGAAAAACAAAAGTGTTTACATGTTACCTATTCTAACTGCCACCTTATTTCATTGCTTTTTACAACAAAGTTCTTTACAGAAGTAATATCTATCTGCAGTCTCCAATTTCTGTCCTCCCATTTTCTTGGGGCTCTTCTTAATTCACATTTTTCATCCTTGCCTCTCTATAGTAGCTACTCTAGTCTAGGTCCTCATGATTGCACACTACTTGCGCCACTTTTCAGACTTATATTTAATCTTTTAACATCATTGAACATAGTTGATTCTCTTCCTGTTTCATTTAGGGAACCACACATTTCTGGTTACTTCCTACTTCTTCAATTACATTTGCTGCTTTCTTCTCATCTACCGAATCTACAGATGTTAGCTTGATCACAGGGTGTAGGCCTCAGACTTCTTATCTTTTTCTATTTAAACTCATGCTCTAAGGTTTGGTCCGATGTCTTTAAGTAATATCAGTATGCTAACGACTCAGTAATATGTACTGTCAGCCAATACTGGTGGCTTTATTTACTACATGTCTAATCTCAGTAGGCCCCAAACTGAACTTCCATAAAACTGGTTATCCCTGTTCTTCTGTAGTGCAATAAATGTCAATACCCCTTTCCAGTTGCTCAGATAAAAGTTTTGAGCTCTTCTCTCACTCCCCCATCCATCAGAAGCAGTCCAAATTAGAGGTAGAATCTGTTCCTTTCATAATACTTGATTCTTTTCTCGGCCTTCCTCTCTTTGTCTTGAATATTTACAGTAGTTTCTTCTTGCCTGCTCTGTCTGGTGACTTCTCCTTTGATCTCTTCTTAATACAGGACACAGAGTGGCCCTGAAGGTCAGCTTTTACTACTCTTTTGCTCAAAACATTTCAACACTTCTAATCTAATTCAGAACAAAACTTAATAGCCTTACAAATCTCTACGTATTCCTTCTGAGATCATCTTCTACAACTTTTCTTATTTCTAACTGTTCTAGTTCACCAGTCTCCTTGCTGATTCTTAAAATAACTGTGGGACTCAACTTAAGGCCTTAGCGTTTTCTGTTCCAGATGTCTAGAACTAGTCCCCGAGACATGCCTTGTTTGTTTCATTCAATTTCCTACTCAAAGTCTTTTCATGAGACCATCTCTGATGCTATTATCTATAAATTAGCCATTTTATTTCCAGCTTTATTTCTCCATGGCACTGTGATATTGTGATTTAGAGAAAACATGTATGTTCAGTCCTTCAGGTGACTATATTTCTCATATATCTTTGGTCTTCACTCATAGTTCCTGTCTCACAGTTTACTCAGTCTACAATTTCCTAGGTGCTGAGTGATAAAGCTGTCTTGGCTATGTTAATGAAAGCACCGTTTGTTGGTAATTTGTAGCCAGGGAAACCAACATAAATAGAGGGTGGAACTCCCCATCCTGCGCCCTGATTTCTTGTGATAGCAGTGGAGCTAAAAGTGGCGTTTAGTTGCTGATAATTCTGATAATGACTGATAATTCAATCCCTCATGCCTATGTAGTGAAGATTCTATGAAAAGAAGCGCTTTGGAGGGCTTCCAGTTGATGAACACGTGAGGATTTGGAATAGAATAGCATAACTGGAGAGGACCTGGAAATTCTGTGCCTTTTCCCCATACCTTTCTCTGAGCATCTCTTCCACTTGGCTTGATTTATATCTTTCAATAGCATTTCTAATAAACTGCTGTAATAAAGTAAGTAAACAAGTTTCTTGAGCTCTGAGAACCATCTAGAAAATTAATCAAGCTGAGTTGGGTGTCTCTGATTTATAGCCAGTTGGACTGAAGTACAAAATCAGGGCTTAGCATGAGGGCCTGAAATCTGAGGAGGGAGCTCTGGGAGACCTCTGATATAAAGCCAGTTGGCCAGAAGCTTGCTTGGGGTTTGCTTGATATCTAAAGTAAAGGATGGTCTTGGGAATCCAATTCTTAACCTGAGAAATCTGACTCTATATTTGGATGGGTAGTATCAAAATTAAGTTGAATTCTAGGACACTCTCCTAGAGTCTAGGAATTGCTTGCTGTTAGGAGGAAACTTCAGCATCCACACCTGTATATCAGTGGACAATTGCTGTACTAACAAAGAGCCAAGAATATACATTGGGGAAAGAAGAGTCTCTTCAGTAAATGGTTTCAGAACACTGGACAGCCACAGGCACTGAAATGAAACTAGACCACCATTTTTGCATCTTCCACAAAACATTTATTTCATTTACTTCTTTTTAATTGAGGAAATTTTGGGAGAACTACTCAGGTGTTATCATTGTTGATCTTAGACAAATCTTAACTCAAAATATATTAAGAACTTGGACATACGACCTGAAACCATAAAATACATTGAAGAAAATAGGCAAAACACTTCACAACACTGACTTCAGCGATCCTCACAGATATGACTGCAACAACAAGCGAACTAAAAGTAAGCGGAAATAAATGGGGCTACATTAAACTAAAAAGCTCTTCACAATGCAGGAAAACAGTGAAACAAAAAGAAATCCTTCTAAACATGAGAAAATATTTGTACATTATGCATCTGACAAAGGGCCGATATGTATGTGTATGTGTTTATACAGATAATCTATTATAAAAGATGATAATAGCAATCTGCTATTATATATCTACTTAAAATTCACCAAAGGATCCACATTTTTAAAATTTATGCATGCAGGAACTGGGGTACAGGCCAGAGGTATGGGGGGTGAGAGGATCCACCAGACACAGAGTGGGGAGCAGAACAGGCAGATAGACTGAAACATACTGCTGAGGGGAACAGTAGACGAAACAGGAAAGGTCTGCTGCACCATGTGGGTTAGCTCTCTGCACCATCTGAGTTAGCTCCCTGGTCAAGGGTGGCTGGTGATAGCTTTATAGTGCTGAGACTTAACCCCTTGCACCACCGGGGAGACCCCACAATCCACATTTTGAGTATTTTCATTTTTCAGGGAAAAAGGTTTTTTAAAATGGTACAAAAAAGAACACATGCTGTATGCCTCAGACCTAGGGTCAGCTTGCAAGTTTTATCTATTTCCTGAACCTTTTAACTTCTCTATATTCCTCATATACATGAAACCATCTAATGTCTATCTTTTTCCTTCTGCTTTATTTCACTTTGCATAATCCCTTCCAGCTCTATCCATGTTACATCTTCTTGATCCATTCATCTGCTTAGGGCATTTAGATCATTTCCATATCTTGGTTATTGTAAGTAATACTACAATAAACACAGGAGTGCAGGTTGCTTTTCAAATTAGTCTTTTTGTTTCCTTCAGGACGATTCCATGCAATGGAATCACTGGATCATCTGGTAGATCCATTTTTAGTGTTTTGAGGAAACTCCACACATTTTTCCACAGGAGCTGGACCAGTTTGCATTCTTACCTACAGTCTAAGAGGATTCCTCTATGTTTTTTAAGCACATTCTCACCAGCATTTGTTGTTTTTTAACATGAACCTCACAGGTGTGTGGTGGCATAGCATTGTCGTTTCAGTTCCATTAAAACACACATACACACAAAGTCTTTTGTCAGAAATAATAGATTGCCATGATGTTAAAGAACATGCTGTTTTGAGATCCACGTCATCCCTCAGGAGACCTGGATAATTTTTAAAACACTTAGATGAATAGTAACTGTCACTGCGTCACCAGAATATGGTGATTTTTCTATGACAATTGGAAAGCAAGTTCTGAATCCTGGTCTTTTATGTTAAGTTAGTTTCCCAAACTATTTCTTTCTGTTTGCATGGCAATACATTGATCATGAAATTATAAGACTAATACTGTGGTTTGACAATGTCCTATAATTCCAGCACTATTTCATACTTCAGGAATTAAAATTAGTGTTTTAACAACCAACAGTTTTCTTTGAAGCCCTCACTAAACAAATGAGATGAATAAACCAGAGATTTTAAATTTTCCGTTCAAAACTGTGACTAAATTGAATCTAACAGAAAAGTTATGAATAGTCTCACCAAGGAGAAGATTCTTCTTTTGCTAAGTGAACCAAATATAGGCAGCAGTTGTCACTTTACCATAAGACTCTTCTGAAATGAAACATATGAGCTATTCTTTAGAAACGTATAAGGGAAAATATGAAAGTAAAAGCAGAAGACTTTTCTGAATGCCCTCACAGGGTTCCTGCTGCTAGAAAAACCATTTTCATAATATGTGTGAAGTTGGTATTTCTCTCAGGGAGATTCCATGTTGGAGACAGAGTAAGAAAAATTGCATCAGTGAAAAGTAGCAAGATAAAAACTGGCTGGAAACCCCCAGGAGAAATAACAAGAGCTTTAAATTCTACTAAAATTAAGGTATATATTTTTAAAAGATTTTAAAATCTGTTGTGAAAGACCAAAAGAGCATGCAGAGCAAACTACTTGTTAGCAACTATATTTTAAAAGTCTTACAGAGAAAAAAAGACCAGGTATCATTTATTATAAATCTAAATTGGAGATATATTGTACTCAAGAAACACCATAATTCTTCATGCCAAAATGACAGAAGTAGGTAACATCTTACCGGCTTCAATGGAAAGGTTAAGTGCATATATAGTCAAAGGACAATGACAGTCACAGAATAATTGTCATTAATATCTGTCTAATCACACACAAGTGTGGTTAATGACTAATGATTACTGTTTTAGAAATTATTAGAAACACCACTTGAGAACGAAGTATTAAAATATTTTTGTTGGAACTTGAATTATCCTATGGATCGGGACAATTATCTGACCCTTATTTGATTTAAAGACTTTCTGACCCTTAGCCATAATAATTGTTGCTACCAATAATTAACTAGTTAAAACATTACTGAAATGCATCAATAAATAATTACTTCTAGTACATATTTAGAAGAGAGCAATTTCCTTTAAAATATATTCCTTTTGTAAATCAGTTCAAGTTGTAAAGTTTTGAAATAAAAATATTCAAAAGCATGATGTATTTCAGCTAAGTAAAATGTCTTTCCATTTAAACTTCCAGCATAATGGATCTGTTTCTCCCTTCTGGCTCTCAACATTGTCTTATTGAATTATGTATTTTTAAATGTCTTACATATTCAAGTATAACATAGGAACAGATTTGAGGCAGAAACTATGTATTTATCATCATTTATTCCATATTGTCAGATATCTCAAAGGAAAGAAATGTTTAGAATAACACTTAAAGTGACTGCCCTCAAAATATATTTGACTTGAATATCTCAATGTTCATACTTTGTGTGCTTGTGGAAATATTTTAAAAATTAAATGTTATAAAATGTATTACCCAAATTTATCACTTTATAGAAAAGTCACTCCCCCTGTTTCTTTTTATAGGGAGCAAAAGAAAAAGAAAATCAGTGATAAAATTTGATATACAGATAATCCTTTCGAGTAATTCCTGTGCATGTATGTGTGTGAAGACAAAAGAAGTAAAATCTAACCCAAGGAAATTAATATCATAAAAGTATATAGTGTAATTTTGTGACTGTATTTCTTCTTTGTCTGTAATGCCTCTGCATATAACTCAGAGGTCTGTACTAATATATCTGCATCGAGTTCTGCGATTCCTTGCAGGTCATTTTTTCCTAGATGTGAACTTGTAAATACCCAGCTGGACAGTGCTGTGACTTGGCTCTAAATGTTAAACTGGAGAAAGGGGCTTAAACAGTAAGAAAGGGGTACCTCTGGTGAAAAGTAGAGCTGATGATTTAGGGTGCTCAAGATGCACAGATGTGTCTTCCTAAATGTATTCATCCCAAACTGTGAGATCTGCATGTGTGCCCATAATGACTAGGGACTGACACAGGAGATCTGCTGTGTCTTCATATTTTAGCTTCTTTTCACAGTCTCCCTCATAATTAGACTCTTGCCAGATTTTTGGCAAAGCTGGCCAGAAGCTGTCAGAAATAAGAGGTCATTTGAAGCTACCAGAAGTCCTCTGGTTTTCAGTAACTGTCTCAAGTTTGCAAATATACTAAGCCTGTCATTCTCTATTTGCGATTTGTCCATTGGCACTAACAGTGTTTAGCTTATTTTGTGCTTCTCATAATTGTCCCCATGTTAATTAACTGTCACTGTTGCGACCATTTGATCTCTCTCCCCACGCCCCTATCTGTGCTTTCCTCAGTTAAGCAGAGGTGAAAGCAATCGCACTGCCACTGCATCATGAGTTCCTGCCACTCCCTTCCCAGCCACAGGGGGTGCTTTCAGAGATAAGCATCAGCCACCCTAATGCATCCTGAGCCCTGTCTTTTGGAACCATTCCAAAAGACATGGATGGTATTGAACCCATGACTTCTGAGATAGAAGCAGAACATGAGCTAGACATTAAAACGTTGACACTTCACTTGGGAGGGACACGCCTGAGGAGAAAGCATAGGTGAAACCAAGTGAAGGAACCAGGGTGGAATAAAGTAACGCATTATGTTACCTTGATAACATATGTACTGATACATTCTAAAATGGAATTTGCCTTGATTCATCCATTCCGCTTCAGAGGAGATAGGCAGAGTTGCCTATACACAAAGTTGCATTTTTCACACTTTCTAATATTGTTTGTGTTGGCAAACCAATCAGTGGGGTATAGGTTGACAGTGGGGTATAGGTTTCTATCTATAAGAAAGAATACTTAGCAAGTATTAAAAGACATCTGATAAAAGTCAAGAAAATATAACTACCAATATTATGTGTTGTTAGGCATCTTTAAGAGAGGTACACATCAGAATATAATGAATTCGTATGTGTGTAGACATGAGGCATAGTATATAGAGTCACCAAGGTGTTGAAGTTACCTTAAAGACAAAATCAGCACTGACCACAGCTGGGGAATGAGTCACAGATGGGAAGTTTGGAAGCATTTGCTGCTCACAGCATACAACGCTATTTTCACAGATTTTTCTTTGCTGTTACAAACTTACCCCCTGCAAAAGAATAGCTATGGGTTAGCATTAATCACTCCATCTGACCTACTTCCTTTATTCTCTCCTGTTGTTAGTTACTCTGCACCCAACTCAAAGAATTCACTTCAGTTTTTCTCCTTTTGGAAGCCTTCCTCTGGCCAAAGACATTCTATCCAAATGTTTTTTCATAGCTCAGCTCTCATCACACTTTCCCTAAGCCATTTTCTTTAGCAAATAACTGTTCTCCATGAAGACATAATATAACCACTTACCCCCTTAGGATCCACAAGCAGTCGCCTTATCTTGATATAGATTGTACATGGCTCACTGCTGATTCTTTGTCACCAGACACTAATTACCTTGAGAAGGTTGCCTGGATCAGTTCCTTTCCTTCCTCCATACCCTGTGCAGAGTGGGTAGCAGTAAATGTTGAATTATCAATAATTCATAGTTTAGTAAGTGAAATTGCTTTGACATCGCGCATATTTTAGTATTGACACAGCTTGCTTTGTCTGCAAGCATTTCTTCTCAGATAAAAGGATGATCAGCCATCATTTTATAACATTATTTTTTCTGTTCAAAATGGATGTGACTGAAATTGTAATTGGTTTCAATAATTTAGGTAGATTTGATGATAATGTTCATGACATAAAAATTCTTACTCCTGGGCATTTCCCCCCAAGTTTATACATAAAAATTTACTATCGGTAGACTTCTAGTATGTCTTTTCATGCCTGCTTTAAATGACTCTTATGCCAGTCTGAGTATTGAAGTGGTTTCCTCTAGTACTATAAAAGCTCTTCTCCTTTTTTATTCTGGTTCTCCCATCTTTTTCTTTAAATCTGGTGTGATGGCCCCCTGTCGTGCTGCTGTTTATTCCAACCATCATATAAGAACAAACAGGATAAAAGAAAGCACAGCATACGAAATTTTGTTTTGAATTTAAAGAGCATGTGGGCACTCACAAAATGGAATGTCTTCCCCAATGGAAAAGCACACTGTTACCTTCTTTCTGAAACTTTGCCTCTAATGTCAGATAAAGTTTAAGCAGAGACAGTGCATTTCTGTTACCATTTTGATTCACTGAATTTCCACAAATCCTAATGCAGAACTCAGTCTATGGAATACCAGAAACCTATTCACTTGGACCTAATATGCTCATATTTTCCTTTGTGCATTCGGTTTCCATTGAAGGTAACCGGAGTCAGTAAGAATATATCTATATTCAAAGTGCAATGATTTGAGGAGCTAGTATCAATCATTTTAGACCATATCTACTAAAGCAGCATAACTCCATTTTGCACAGTTTTCCTTTGGTTTAGCACATGAAATACACATAGGTGTACTAAAATTCAACAATAATAGGATCAAGCTAATTTAAAATTTTATTAACTACTTAAAACTATTTCTATAACAAAATATAGTAGGCACGTAATCTGAGGGTAAAATATATCAAGATGAATTAATTTAACTTCAGAAAAAAAATTATTTTTTGGCCTTGTGTCACAGACCAACGAGCATTTCCAACTGATCAGCTGTGACTTGCAAACCAACATTTAAAAACCTTTGATCTGGATCAGCTCTTTTGGAAATAAGGAAACAAACCTAGAGTGTTTGAAGAACTGATTACAAGGTCTTGGGATTCATTCACAGTATAATGTTGAATAAAACTCAGTGTATTTTTTGGTTTTGTTTTTGTTTTGTCAGAGACAAAGTCATTTCCACGCATGTGGATGAACTTCTAAAGGTAAGACTTAATTTATTTTCTCTATTAATAAAATAGAGGCCTTTTTAAATGGTCAGGTGATTTTTGAATTAATTTCTAGAGGTTAACTTTACTTCCAGAAAAGCTGTGATTAAGGATAGCGAGCAAGGGAAGGTTTTGCCTTGTCAGCTGCTCTGGGGAATAAACAAGTTCAATTACCTTCTCTGCCTCTTGTGCAGCTATGAACAAGTATTACAAAAGTCTGGAAAAGGACTTCTTTTGGCAATCTATCCAGATGTCACTTTGGATAATTCTCATAGTTTAAAAGCAAAGGAATGGGTCATAAGTTGGGTGACTCTATAATTTATTATCATGAACTAGCACACTTTGAGAGTCAAAGGAGGTGCTATTAATAATTATGCCAGGACAACAGGGGCAAAACAGAATGACTCCAGACAAAAGGGATTTATTGTCATCTTAGTGGTTTTTTCCATGCAAAACTAATGTCTGGACTGAGGTGATGGTGCACTGGTGAGATGGTGATGAGGAATACATGGGGATTACAATTAATGGCAAGTATATGTAAATTTTAAAATATTTTAATTAAAAAAATCAAGAAAAAAAAACTAATGTCTGTATTAGCGGAAATAAATGATGCTGGATTTTTGTTTGTCACTGAGCTTGTTAAAAAAGGTGAATCTATCGATAAATCATTTGACGTTTATGGTAAAAGTTTTGTCGTTTTTACAGTGTTTTAAAATAAAACACAAGGAATCATCTTTTCAAAATTATTTTACTTACCCATATTGGGGTTATTGACTTCTGGACATGTTTCATAAGTGCAGAGAAAAAAAATTTCAAAAACATAGGCATGTCCTCATTCCAAATGTTACAAATTAGGATGTTTGATGAGTCTATATCAAACTAACAAAGAAACGCTGAACAATATGCTGTTAGCTACAATGGTGTGTGAAATGCTTTAATAACAGCAAGACAGCACATCAACATCACGTGACTCAGAGTATTGTCGTGGACACAAAGAGGAAAGGTATGAAGACGAGAGAAAAAAGATGTTGACATAAAAACTTACATTTTCACTCTTGAAAACTCTATTTTTTACAGAAGTAGCTATGCTTTACAACACAGTACATGGTTTAAAGAGATAGGGTAACACCCCTCACATGCATGCCACCACACCCACCAAGGCACCCTCAGCCTCCACAAACCATTCGAACCCCCTTCCCATGTTTTTCCCTGTCCCTATCTTGTAGTCTCAGTTCTACACTCAGATTTCTAGGGTCTGTTGCTCGTTGGTTTTGTCTGTCTTTTTTTTTGTTTCTCTGTTTCCCACATGTAAGTGAAACCAGCTGGTATTTGCCTTTCTTTCTGACTTATTACACTGAGACTCATCCCTTCCATTTCTTTTTATTTTTTTATTTGCAAATTTAGTTTGTATTTTTTTTTCCAACATAGCCATAGATTTAGTCGTAACCTTTTTCTAATTACCTGACTTTGGTTTTTTTATATAATTTTTTTAAATTTACATATATTTGACATCAATTGTAATCCCCATGTATTCCCCATCACCGTAACACCAGTGCACAATCACCTCAGTCCCCCGTGCTCCCGTCTGCCCTCAACCCTCCCCCTCTTCCCTCCCCACCAAGTGTCCCCAGTTTGTCCTTGTCTTTTCATTTTTAGTTTTTGTGTCTTTATTGTCATTATTATTATTATTATTGTTCTCATTCCTTTCCTTGATCCTTATTTGGTCCCCTTATATTCCATGCAAATACTGACAGTTTTTTGTTTGCTTGTTTATTTGTGTTTATACCCATTAACATTCCATTGTGTGTATACACTACAACTTTCTATTCCACTTTCAGGCCTTTGTGCACTTAGGTGTCTCCATAATTTTGACTGTTGTAAATAGGAAACCAATAAGCACAAATTAATGTTTTTCATTCTTCAAGTAGAGTCCTAGAAGTGGAATAGCTGGACCATATGGTAGATCTACTTTTAATATTTTGAGAAACGTCCATTCTGTTTTCGACAGGGGCTGAACCAGCCTACATCCCCCAACGGTGTGTGAGGATTTCTTTTTCTCTGCACCCTTACCAGCACTTGTTGTTTCTAGTCTTTTTGACATGGGCCATTCTCATAGGTATGCAATAATATATCTCTGAGAATTAGATTGCATTTCCGATGATGAGTGAAGAGCATCTTTTTACCTATTGCCATTCATATAGCTTCTTTAGAGAAGTGTTTATTTAGTTCTGCACACTTTTTGAATGGTTTTGATTTGTTTTCTTTATATTATGTTGTATGAATTCTTTGTAGCTCTTGGATATCAGCACTTTTTCAGATGTGAGATATGCACCCCTTTCAGTGGGGTGGTGGTCTTCTGTTTTTGTTTGTTTGTTTGTTACTTACAGTTTCTTTGGCTTTGCAAAAGCATTTTAGTTTGATGCTCCCATTTGTTCATATTAAAATGCTTTCACTTTTCATAGTATTGGAGATGAGTCCACAAAGACATCACTGAAGGCAATGTTGTGGAAAGTTTTAACTATTTTCTTCAATATATTTCATTGGCTTTCAATCCATTTTCAGTTAATTTTTATGTAAGGTATGATCTGGTGATCTTGTTTCATTCTGTTCTATGTGGCCGTCTACTTTCCCTGGATACTTACTAAGGTATCATGTCAAAAGTGAAAATATTTCTAAAATTAGAATTCAGTGAATCCATTTAAAAAAATCGTCAGTATCC
Source organism: Galemys pyrenaicus (assembly GCA_019455555.1). Lineage (NCBI taxonomy): Eukaryota > Metazoa > Chordata > Mammalia > Eulipotyphla > Talpidae > Galemys > Galemys pyrenaicus. Next base: position 233,226 of record JAGFMF010012111.1, read on the forward strand.
TTTACAGGGACAGACAGAAAATTTCTCCTTCCCCCCTCTAAGTTCTTTTAGGGCTGAATCAAGTGATCAAATTAACATCAGACAGATTAGTAGAAGGAAAAGAACAGATATAATTACATATACATGAATTTACATGACTCTAAATTTTAGAATAATAGGACAGACCAAGCATTTTTATCCCAAGTTAGAGGGATAGGGCTTAGAGCATTAAGGGAGAGGAGGAGACTCTCTCAGGAAGAGTGGGAGACCCAGATGCTTTGTAACTAGATATTTGCCTGTCATATTTCTGTGTCAAAATTGCCTGTCATAGATTTTTCTGATACATAGTTTATATCTGGAGATGATCCTATCTCTCGGGAATCCTCATTCTTCTAGATGGTAAGGGAGTGGTGAAAACTTTTCTTTTGAGGTTTACAGGGCCTGGATTGATCATTGCTTTAAATAACTCACATGTCAAGGTGATATGTCTTATTAAGCCCTGTTCTGTTCTGGACATCCTGGGGAGTCCTGTCTGAACATCCTGGGGAGATTCACCTAATTCTTGGGGAAGCTTATCCTTTAACTTCTTTGTCCTCCTTGGAGTTGAAAAACCTTAATCAGAAGCTTGACATTTCTTGGGGCCTCCCTGGTGGCGCAGTGGGTGAAGCAACACACTATGATGCAAACTGCAGCTACTGCAGCACGAGTTCAATCTCTGCCTCTGGCCAGGGAGGAGACCCACATGGCATAGCAGACCTCTCCTGTCTCTCCTGCCTCTTCTGCCTCTGCTGCCTCTCCTGCCTCGCCTGCTGCTCCCCTCAGCAGTGTGTTTCAGTCAGTCTGCCTGTTCTGCTTCCCACTCTGTCTCTGGTGAATCTTCTCACCTCCCGCAACTCTGGCCTATATCCCAGCTCTTGTATGCATAAATAAATAAATCTTTCAAAAAAATAAAAGTTTGACAATTCTTGGTTCTAATACAGTTAGAAGCAATGTAAAGTAGAAATATTTATATTGGTTTATATAGTCCCATAGTCATAGATGATCCTATATATACTATAATGGACCTAAAAGAACTCCCTTTCCCTTCCCTCCATCCTTCTTTATTTTTCTTTTTTTCAATCAAAATTATTCTCATGCAAAACAGTACATACACAATTCTTTCTGTTAATCTGTAATGTCTTCATTGTAAAAGCCAGTTTTCACACTAGCTTGAGATGCCCGTCACATATTGTGGGGGTCCCAATATTTGATGAAACTTTGTACTGTCATATTGTAACTGAGTTTTTACAATGTGACTCAGAGACTCTGTATAATGAATTAGGAATGTCAATTTTATGAGTCTTTCTGCAGTACACCGCATGAATTTTTAAATTGGTCTTTAGGTCTATCAAAAAAAAAAAAAGAAAAGAAAAGAAAAAGTAACCGTACATCTTTCTATCTTAGTGCTAAACACCAGTGCTTAACCCAGACATGAATCATCATCTTTAGCAAATAAACTATGATTTCTAAGTGATTGTGTCACCCAAAGATCTAAGTGCCTCACAAACACCAGACACTGACCACACCAAATTATGGTCTCACATAATCAGACAAAACACCAGCATTATAAAATAGTGTTGAGTTATTTAACATTTAATAAAAGATGCAATTACGGTTCATGATAAAATATAGATTACTTGCAAAATTATATTAGAACAAGTGCTTAACCATCTGGAGAGAAAAGTTAGGATCATATGATTGCACTTAAAAATTTTTAAGTACTAAGAAGAGTATATATTAATACATACTGACCGAACTTTGGGATATAAAACGTCTTTCTACATATGACTGATATGGACAGGAAAAAACTTTTTCAATAGAAGTTAATTCTTTTATGATAATCATTAGGAAAAAATACATGCTAATATGTGGGAGATAGTAGATGATTGATAGATGGATAAATGATAGATAGATAATAAATACATAAAAAATTAAGTTTATAAATTAAATTTTTAATTTCCTATTAGAAGTCTTTCACTCATACATTTTTATTAACTCCCTATATTTCCATGCAAACAATATATCATCTAGAATCTGTCTTAAAGCATTATCAGTTTGTCTAAGTTGGATCTTTTTTTAAAGATTTATTTTATTTATGCATACAAGAACTGGGGTACAGCCAGAGGTGCGGGGGGTGAGAGGATTCACCAGACAGAGCAGGAACAGAACAGAACAGGAAGAGCGACTGAAACAAACAGCTGAGGGCAGCAGGCATAGCAGGAAAGGTCTGCTGGACCATGTGGGTCCCCATCCTGGCCAGGGGCAGGGATCAAACTTGTGCTGAAGTGGCTGCGGTTTGCTTCATAGTGCATTGCTTAACCCACTGCACCACCAGGGAGGCCCCCTAAATTGTCTACTTTTTAATGTAAGTTTTATTCTAATGTAAGACATTTCTGACCTACAGGAAGGTCACAAAAATACTGTCATAAATTCCCACATACCCTTCGGGGTAGGCAGAATAATGGCATCCCCAAAATATCCATATTTCAGTTACCAAAAACTGTGACTCTGTTAACTCATATTGCAAACTGAACTTTGCAGATTTGGTTAAAGATCTTGAGACAGGGAATCATCCTGGGTCATATGAATGTGCCCAATCTAATCACCAAGGACCTGACAAGAAGGCAGGAGGCTAAGCCTTGGAAAGAGATTTGAAGATGCTGTTGTGTTGTCTCTAAGGAAGTCGGGTACCATGAGCCAAGGAATGTGGGTGATCTGTACAGTCTAGAAACAACAGAGGAACAGATTTCTCAATGAGCCTCCCAAAGGAATGTAGTCTTGCTCACACAAGAGGCTTACACAATGATCTTCTGACTCGATTGTTCCTTTCAATAGTTGGCATTCTAGCTATAAAGATTTGCTTTGCAATATTATTAAATATTTAATTTTGAAATGTTCTTTAATCTACTGCTGTCATTCACCTTACACAAAGATCTCCCCAGTTTGGCCAGTAGAAGCCAGTCAAACTGGATCCCATGTCTCTTTGTCTACAATTTTGTGTTTTTCTACTACAATGAGAAACCCAGTTAAGTTTTTCTCTATTTTCTAAAGCCACAGTATTTGTAGACTCATTTTCTGCTTCACTATTACAGTCTTCACATTAGACATTTTCCCAGAGAACTTTGACGTCTTTCATTATAGAAGGTAACTTAGATAAAGAAAGGTGGCTATCAGGTGTGTTTATTCTCATTGGATTGTCATTATTACTAAGCCTTTTTAGAGATCAGGGTTAAGAAATAGAGGACTTTTTTTAATCTTAAGTCATTATTTCATACTGATACTTCTAATTTTAGAAGTATCTAAGTGTTTAAGATTTAGACACTATTGATAACAGAAGTATTCTCTCTTACCTCTACAATTTTGTGTTTTTCTACTACAATGAGAAACCCAGTGTCCCCAATTATCAACGTATGCATTAAAGCTCTTGTTTATTCCAGTGTTGCTTTGTTGTTTCAGTTTTAGCCCTGGGGTGGGTGTGGCAGTGGTTTAGAATATGCCAACCTTGGCTTCCTTCAGTGGTCTTTTTCTATGACACAGAGTCGAGCCAGCCTATGCTCTCCCCCAGTGCCCACTCTCTGCACCCCGTTCTCCAGATTAGTGATGAGTCTCAGGTGCCCTGTATGTTGGTGAGTTCCCAAGTCTACAACTGTGGGGGGCTCTGACAGAAGCAACCCTCCTCCTTGTGGGTTATACTCTCTGGTATCATAAGTGAGTTCAAGTACAGCTCTTCCTACCCATTTGTGCTGGGTCATTTCTCCCAGTATGTGCTGTGGTTGTTCATTTTCCCCCTTGTTTTTTGTTTTAATTTGTTTTACTGCAATTTGGTTGTGGGTATTTGGAGAAGCCCAGTGTCTTCACTCTGCCACCATCTTACCCAACTCTGCATTAATGTTACCAATTCTACAATATACACAGAATATCTAAAAGTTATTACATCTATTCCACTACCAGCAATCTATCAATTAAGAGAAATTTAGCTGTAAGCTAGAAGCTGTGGGTATCTTTGTCAAGAGCTATGCTCAAAAGTTATGTATTTAGATACTTTCTTTTTGTTTTCAGAACACTCCCATGGTTAATTTGATTTAGATTTAGTTTAGATTTAAGCATTTGCTCTTCCTTGTTTAGTTGGTATTATTTTGGGATATAAAAACAATATGTTTCTATAATTCAAAGTTATACTAAAGAGTATATATTCAGAGGAGTGTCAGTCCCTCGTCCTTCCCACGGTGCGCTCCTAGTTCTTGCAGGAGAAAAGGAAAAGCACTGGTTTCTTTTGTGTCCTTTGTGTTTGTTTTGACAAAAACATTCAGGTACATGTTTACATTCTGGTGTCACCTTGTTTCTAGTTCAAAAGTAGAATATTGCATGTATTCTCTACACTTTGCTTTTTTTTATTTAACAGAATATCCTTATTTGGAGGGTTATAGATGCTTTGGCGGTAGGTGCGGTGGGGTAACACACATTTGAAGGGGTATAAAACTATACATCTAGGGCCTCCCTGGTGGCGCAGTGGGTTAAGCAACGCACTGTGAAGCAAACCTCAGCCACTGCAGCACGAGTTCGATCCCTGCTGCTGGCCAGGGAGGGAACCCACATGGCACAGCAGACCTCTCCTGCCGTGCCCGCTGCTCCCCTCAGCAGTGTGCTTCCTTGATCTGCCTGTTCTGCTCCCCGCTCTGTCTGTGGTGAATCCTCTCACCTCCCACACCTCTGGCCTGTACCCCAGTGCTTGTATGCATAAATAAATAAATCTTTAAAAAAAAAAAACTATACATCTAAATCATATACAGTGTTGTAAACCAACTTTATGTCAATAAAAATAATAAAAGAAAAAAGGAATTTATGAACAGACCAAAACAAACAAAAAGTGTGGACTATCCTGGAAATCACTCCATATGTCATTAAGCTGTCTCATCTACAGCCACATATATTCCATTGTGTAGATGTTCATTCAACTAATTTTTGTGGGGTAGGGAGTTTTCAACAACTGAAATGTTATTCTCATTTTTGCTTTTTTCCTGTCAGTAGTTTTGTAAAGATGTATGTTGCTTTTACTTGCCTCCCTCTCTCCTTCCTTCCGCTTCTTTTCTCCCCTCTTTATTACATTAAGTTGAATCAATTAATTTTGTTTGTCTATTTCACTTTTTCCTTTAGTACTCTCTATATTAAACTCTTTATTTTAGCTTTATCATTGGACATTTATAGATATTTTGCTAGATATTTTGTGCATATTTTCATTAGAAATGTACAAATTAGTAATTTGCTCTATACTTCTTCTTTCAAACAAGATACAGAAATCAAATAAGCTCTTATTCTACAATTATGTGATATTTATATAAAGACTTTTTTTTAAAGATTTATTTATTTATGCATACAAGAACTGGGGTACAGGCCAGAGGTGTGGGGGGTGAGAGGATTCACCACAGAGAGCAGGGAGCAGAACAGGCAGATCAACAGAAGTACACTGCTGAGGGGAGCAGCGGGCACAGCAGGAGAGGTCTGCTGTGCCATGTGGGTCCCCTCCCTGGCCGGGGATCCACTGGCACTACTGTGTTGCGGATGCTTCACAGTGCAGCGCTCAACCCGCTGCGCCACCAGGGAAGACCTCATATGGGTCACCGCCCCAGCCAGCGGCAGGGATCAAACTCCTGCTGCAGTGGCTGCGGTTCGCTTCACAGTGCGTTGCTTAACCCACTGCGCCACCAGGGAGGCCCAAGACTTTTTTTTAGTCATGTGCTTGTCATTTTTGATTGTGTAAACATGCTCCATAGATATTTTATATGGGAACTTTTTAAGACTAATTTTAAAATGTGTTCCTCATGTAAGAAAGTACAATAGATTCTCCTTAAGCAAAGATTAGTGTCAATTTTTGTCTCTTCTTTTGTCTCTACATCTAGATTGTCACAGTGATAGAAAAGAAAATAAATCTTTAATTCTCTTTTAAGCCGTCAATGAAGATTTCAAAATACTATGAGATAAAAATAAGTCAAAAGGATTTTTAAGCAGTCTTTTTATTGCTTAGTGGATAATACCATATAATAGTAAATGTCACCTATAGTGTTTTCTCTATCCTCACCTATTTAGTTTTTTCTTTTGCCTCTTATATTTGGGCAGTAAAGAAATCAACCACCTTCAAAGGGACAGACAAAAGGAGAAATTGTTACCTGGCCAAGTTCTTACAACCCCATGAAAATAAACCAGACACTGGCAGTTGTAAGCCAGCTGCTGTTGTTTTCACATTCAAGACACTGAAAGCCAACTTTTTTTCTTTTCTCCAGGGAAACACTAAAAAAAGAAAATATGCATAATTCATGTATGTGTGGCTAGAGGGGGGATGTGGGAGAATATGAGAGAATGTGAGAGAGCTTCCCTCCCCATTATTAAACATGTTGACATTACCTTGAACATAATTGCCAGCAAGTTCAAGAACTACCAGACGTATCAGAAGCAATAGTGAAAGATATAAATTGCACCTCTTTCCAGTTGAAGGAAGACTTATAAAAGTGGGAAAATATCTAAAAACCCCTCTGTAAGGTTGGCGGTGGATAGAAGGAGACAGAAGTAAGAAAGAGGGGAAAGATTTATTATACCTCCTGGGTGAATTTCACAGAGTCCTAACAGGGAGTCTGAGAAAGTCGCACCCTGCGTACAGGCTAGGGGTCTTTTATATGCCCCTTCTCTGCCAGGTCTGAGTGGAAGAATATCAGCAAGTCACGTGTTGTCCTGAGGTCAGGGGGCTGCAATGGAAAAGTACTGGAGAGTCATATGCCCCCTTGGTTAGGGTGTCGTTATTTGCTCTGGGTTACTATTTCACCTGGGAAGTGGCTAGCAGGTGCCAGCTTATCTTGTCATTGCCTACCGCTGTCTTCGACATGCGCCCTTCTTGGAACCCCAGCGGGGGGTGGGGGTGCCTGGGTGAGGGGTGTGGGTGACCTTTCACCCTCTATCTACAAGAAGATCCTCTAGGTGCCTCCAGAGACAATCACCCTGGGATAGTTCTGTGCCCAAGTGGAAACCATGTTCTCACTCCCACCGGAAGTGCTAACTGGAGCTAGGGGTTGCCATAGTTGCCTGTGGCAGTTATTTTTTGTTGAGCTAGAGAAGGCCTCCTCTGCCCGAGAGGCTAAAAATGAAGGTAACATCCTGGAGAAGTAAGCTAGGAAAATAAAAAAAAATCAAAGGTCAGATGCTTCTACTTAATCAATAGTGTCTAAATTGATTCACCATATGTGAACATTTAGTTTCATGAGGCAATATGTTTCCTTCCTTTTGTTCTTAAGTGGTTTCCATTTTGTCTCTGTTAATTTTAAGTAAAATCAATTGTGTCATACCTACCCAATCCATGAGGTTTATATATCTTCAAAGTATTATCTAGGAGTGAAATTGCAAGATCATCTAGAATTTCTGTTTTTAATATTTTGAGAAGCCTCCAAAATGTAGGATTATGGGCCATTGGGTGATGGGTATGGTGTAGTGATGATGTCGTTCCTGGAGTTGTGGGGTTTGGAGAATGGGTTCCTTTGGTTCACTCTGGGAAAGGTTTCACCAGAGCTCCCCTTTCACCAACCCTGGCTAGCTCCCAGCCAAGTCCCACAACACAGAGATGGCAAAAAGGAGCACCCGCATAGGCACAGATGGGCAAGAGGACTTCTTTCCCTGGCCAGGGCAGTGACTGCATAGATAGAGACTTCTCTTGGGAGCAAATGGTTTGTTTGTTATATTGACTTTGAATAAACGATGTAGAATTGAAAGGGGCCACAACCTCCATATCTTCACCTTCAGGTGTGTGCCCCTGACACCCCCTAGAGCAGTCTGATCTCTGCTTGGGTCTTGTGCTCTGTGATGTAGGCACTGGCGCCTCAGGATCTTATTCCTATAGCCGGGTTCATGGCTGTTAATCCCTCCTAGCCCCCTCCAGCTCTTGTCATTATGAGCCAGGTTTCTGATATTGTGGCACCTTCCTTCCAGTTTTTTCTATCCTTATCCTCCGTCAGTAATATACAGCTGAGTAAGTATAGGCCTTTACCCTTAAATCATGGTGCTGAAAATAAATGTTGCCTCAATAATATATGACACAATTTTGAAAATGAGTTGATGGTCAGTCTGAAGAGACAATATTTCTGAATTTTGACAAGATGTAGTAAATGCGTTACATGTACTTGGGTTTCCTGAGGTTCCAGATTTTAGGAGAGATAAATGTATCTCTGTTATTCAGTTTGGAAGTATGATAACTGTAGAGGCAAAGGAGTGATATAATATGAAACTATTTCCAGCAATTTGTGCTTCAGTGCACTATTTCCACAAACCACTCTTATACAAGCCCTAATGACCACAACTCCTTTTTATGTCTATAATATGAGGTGTAGATCTCAAAAGTACTAACTTTCACTGGAAGGGCAAGGTTTCACTTAGGACTCAAGCCAAATGCATACACCAACAATATGAATGTATTAAAGGGGATCCATGTTGCAACAATATAAGCATACGATTCAATTGACAATAAATGGTGGAGAAAACAAACCTTTTGGCAAGGTGTGGGAGACTGGCAGCTTAGATCAGGCAGTGGTGGAATTCAGAGAATTCCTGGCCACTGTTCACAGAAGGGGGAGAGCCACTTCTCACACCAGCAGTCACTGAGGGGCGTCCATCAAAGCCTGATAAGTCTTTAGGACCAGGAGTTCAGAGTCCATAAATGTCTCAAATGGCTTAACCTGGTCCCCATACTTATAACACTTGTCAGAGGGGTATTGGCAGGACTTTCTTTTTCATGGGGCTTCTGGACACAGTCAGAATTTTATCTGTCCTGACCTTTTACAAGTCTCTTTATCAGTGTCTAAATAAACAAGTGGTTGCTTTTATAATTGATCATTTAAGTTGCTTTATCTCAGTTGCCCCCACCACTCCATCTGTTATTACAATTTCAATGCATACAACAGACTTTCATCATCACCTCATCCCCATTTAATTTACACAAAGAAAAAAATCTTCTACTAACATTATTTTATCATATTGCTCCACCACTTAAAACACCAGGGTACCTCTTTATTGTTTACTGTCGGAGCCAGCAATCTGTGTGCCATGTGTGCAAAGTCGCTATAAAAGGTTCTTTTAAATGGTAGCAGGAGGATTTTGTCTGGACAATATTATGAAGTTGCCAGAGGTTGTATCTTTCTTTTCTGACTCCTTCTCACACAACACCCATATAATTTTCCTTCAGATTCTTTTCCTTGGCTTCATGTCATTTCAAAGCATAGATAATGAACCCTTCTTTCAGCTCTGCATCTCTTGTCTGCTCTGCAATAAGCTGGTCACTCCACCCCTCAGTAGTCAAGCAGAATAAGGTAGAGTCTGTTACAGAAATAGTCATTTGCACAATTTCTTTGTATTCTGTACGCTGCTTAATGGAAAATTTTAGCCATCATTTGGTGTTGCATGTTAGATGTGTAGAGGTGGAGAAGGTGATATTTGACTACAAAGATTCCAAAGAATAGAAATCAGTAATTTTTAAAAGTAATCATTTCTTTTCATTCTGAAAACAAAACAGTATTGTAACAAAATTTGGTAGTGTCAAATTATGGGCACTGACAAGTTTTAAATGGGTGAAAGATAAAGTCAAAACTTTCTCTTACTCTAGGTTTATGAAGAATTTGAGTCAATAAAGTGTCTTAAAGGATTTGGTAACATATAATGGTATAGAATGTGTTAAATATTATTTAAATAGAATAATACCAATGACTAAATATATTTGCCAAATTATTGCCTACAAGAACCATTTCTTAATATGGCCAAGAGTTATCCTAGTACATAAAGAAGAAATCTGGATTTGGAAAATACATAAAATTTTGGTCTAATTTCCTAAAAAATAAACCAAATATAGGACTCCCCCAAAAGGAAGGAAAAAAAACCAACATCTTAATATCTTTCTGATAATTACTTTTCAGAGAGTAAAACCAATGTCATCTCCATTTATTGTAAAATGTCCATCTTTTAAATATGTATTCTTCACACACATCCCCCAAGTAAATAGCCTTTATTTTCTGTCATGTTGATTTTTCTAATCCAAGAGTTTGTTCTTGTTTTCAAACATTCTTTTTTAGGGTTGTTTTTCATTAATTTGCATCATTTTGATGTGCTTTTTTAAAATCTACTTCTTTTCCAAAATCCTATCTAATGCTTTCCTACATCCCACAATAAGGTACATGACTTAATATACCTTATTTTTTCTCTTGCTTTTCCTGTTTTCTTCCTTTGTTTAGCTAACCTAGTTTTCAATTCACAGTGAAGAGTCAGCTTTTGGGTTGCCATAGCAGGTTAGCTGTGGGGATGGCCTTGCCCGGGATGTTCCCAAGAATCCAAACTGAATTAGTGTCTATTCTGAAGCTTTCTCTTTGGGCTAAACAGTGAGTGGACGGAACTCTCTTTGGAAAAATGCCCTTCACAATGTTCCTGATCACTAAGGGTCTGGTGTCTGCCCTAGCGGTGACAGTTTTCTGCAACCAGTTCTTTCACTTTCTGTAAAGTCTTCTAGAATTACTTGGGGCATTAAAATCCCAGGTTCTTGAATGCTGATCCCAAGTCATGGCAGTGGGCAGCGTGTTGCTGTAGCTGCCACTCCCTCATGTATTTTATTTGTCATCCCTCTACCTTTCAGAAACTGACTTGCCAAATCTCCGCACTCTGTGAATCCCCTTTCTCTTATGTGACTCTTAGGACTTTCCTTTTAATGTCATTTTGCTTGCACATCAGGAATGAGAGAGACCACCATCCCAAAATGTTGAAGAGTGGCTGTTCATATTTACACTTACAAGTATTCCTACTTTTACAAAACTGAATCGAGAACTCGGGCCTTCTCTAAATCTCTCATAACATCTTTTACCAAGAAATCTGATAAGAGTAAAATTACCTAACGTATGACAAACTGTAAATAAACCTTCACACAGTGCAGAAGCTGGTGCACACTAGCTTTGAATTCAGGGAGAATGTGACCTGAATTGTAGCCCAGCCTCAGACGTGTGTGTTTGGGGAAGAGGTTTAATATCTGAAGTAGTGCTACTTCCCAGGGAGGTACAGGATGTTATCCTGAATTATGTGTGATTCACAGCAATGTCTGCAGTAGAACAGTAAGTGGTTGGAATAAGCTACTGAATTCTATACACTACAGTAGCCTCTGACAATAGAATACAAAGTTAGACATAGTTCTTGCCCTCAGAACTCAAAGATAATTCAACAACCAAACAATTATAGTAAAGATGGTACACAAAGAGAAGTAGAACTTTGTTTTAAAAGATTGTGACTGTAGGTGAGTGAAAAGATGTTTTTTGCAAGACTTTCCAGAAAATTCTTCCAATGATTTTTAGCCTTTAGAAAGACCTCAGTCTGCCTGCTTGTGAGCTGTAATACCCCTTGGGGCTCGTCAATTCAGAGTAAGGCTGAATCATTTATTAAATTAGAGGCCTACAAAGAGAACGCCCAGTGTGAGTCAGAGAGAACTGTTGCTAACTCTCAGATTGCCTGCTGGCTCTTTGAGTTTTTGCTGAACCCTTCCAGTGCAGGAGGGCAGGACAAAGGAGATGGGCACAGGGGATGTTTATACTTTCCAATTCAATTCCTTTCCTTTAATGCTTCTATGCATTGTTGTTTTCTGGCCTTAGGGTCTATTGCGGAGATGTCTCCATTTGCCAAGGAGAATTTAACACTAAATCAAGGGATTGTAGCCAAAGCAAACTGAAGCTGCTTCACCTATTCAAGGACAAGAACAGAGGTCTCTCTCCCTCTCCTGCCTATTTTCTTACCACTCTCTTTTCAGATAGTTCCCAGTCTGACAACTTCTCACCCAGTGGAGTCCTTGGTGGTCTGTTATTTTAGAAGCTGGAATCTCCCTTGGAGAGACTGCTCTGAATTAGAAAAGCATCTGCTTGTTGAGCGGGTATGGAGAACAGTCGGAAAAAATTTCAGTACAGTCAAAATGGAATTGGATGATTCAGAAATTATACATTTTAGAACAAGAGAAAGAAAAGCAAATTTCCTGCTTTGAAAATAAGGTGACTCACCTTGTTGGATTAAATATTGAAAGTGAATAAGTACAGATCCCCCCTTCTTTTCTAAACATTGCAACGTGGAGTAATGCAAGAAGAAGCATGCTGGCAAGATTTTAGTAAAAAAGATTAAGAAAATAACAAATAGATCTGCAAATGACTTTCTGGAGATAATAAAAAACACCCCAAATGTAGGTTTTATCCTTAAACATTGTCTTCTCTCAGGCCTCGTATCCTCAAGCCATTCCTCTGTGCATAAAAAAGGACACCTGAGAGTCCTTTCCTACAAAAGTGACCTAATAACATCCTTCTCGATTCACTTGTTAGAGTCAATGATTTAAATTTTTTAAAAATCTCTATATTCAATAAGACTTGGATTTTAAATCAATAACTTGATATCACCTGTCCAGAAAAAAGGATTCCCTTCTTTAATTATCAGATGCTTGCTATAATTTTTTTTTAATTTTTTTTTTTGAGAACAGAATCTAATATTGTTACTTATAAAGGAAGGTCTATGGAGGAGTGCGGCGCTGGCTCTGACCAGTGCCCCGGGGTCCCGCCCTGCCATTCAGTTCTGTTTGGAGGGTGCCCGGTGTCACAGGTGTGACGTTCAGCTTAGTGCCGCCTCCAGGAAGATTGCAACTTTGCCAGATGCCGTCTTGACACTTCCGCAATCTTGCCAGGAACCTCTGATGGTAACCACTGCCATTTCTCCCTGCTTCACCCTTCATTTAATTAACAAGCCTACCTATAAAAAGACTTAGCAGTTTCTTTTTTTTTTTTTTTTTTAGGATTTATTTATTTATACATACAAAAGCTGGGGTACAGGCCAGAGGTGCAGGGGGTGAGAGAATCCACCAGACAGAGCGGGGAACAGAACAGGGAGATCCAGGTCGACTGAAACACACTGCTGAGGGGAGCAGTGGGCGGGGCAGGAACAGTCCACCTGCACCATGTGGGGGCAGGGATCGAACTCGCACTGCAGTGGCTGTGGTCTGCTTCATAGTGCGTTGCTTAACCCACAGCGCCACCAAGGAGGCCCCAGGCTTAGCAGTTTCTTCAGGACCAAAGTCCACAGTGACCAGCAGTTTTACAGCTTGACAGCAGTACCTTGCAGTGTCATGTGCAATTGTTCAGTCTTGTCGATAAGAACATTAAATTCACCATGGAGAAAAGTTGATGGACCAAAATTCCAGAGCTTCTCATTTAGGGATGCTAAATTTTCCATATTTCTTTTTTTTTCTTTTTTTTTTTTTTTTTACCTTTTAAAATGACAGATTTTTTAGGAAAAGGCAAAAGAATAAAAGAGGGCCCTGCATAGACAGTGAGCAGAGGTCTGCCTCTGCCGCTACCGCTTTGCTCTCAGAGGATTCTCTGTGAGCAGCTACATCTTTCAGAGTATGGGAGTGTAAGCCACTTGAAATATCAGGACTGTAAGCTACTTGAAATACTCGCATCTTCTGTGGTGAAGCCCAATCTTCAGGCTGCTTTTGTGATGTGGGGCTTGGGTGACAGTGGAAACTACTGCCAAATAGTTCAGCGGGATCCTGGTGGGTTGAACAGTCCACAGTTGGCGTAAGCAGAGACTAACAGCAAAGGAAGTACGTCAGGGAAAGTGTGGGCAGGACGTCGTCCTGCCCAGGGCCTTGGGGCTGAGATCAGGTCAGCCTTACCTCAGTCACCAGGCGGCGGTGATGCGCGTCGATTCCACAGGCTGTTACTACACAACAGAAGTAGCTGTAGGTCAGCCAGTGCTGGGACCAGGAGACAGTCAGCAAGTGTGAGGATGGCTTGAGGAAACAGGCTGTCCAGACAAGGCAGGATCCGGAGTTAGCAAGAGACTTCACGCATACTTTGCAGTATGATTTGAAATTACAGTCATGGATATTCCTTCCTTCGAACTGACTCAAGTGATAAAAGTCTTTCTAGGCCAAGAAGTAAGAAAAAACTCCCTGGCCTTATTTCTTACTGTTAAATAATTCTTTTATTATTCAGTGTTGTTTTTAGAACTCAGCAGCACACATATATACCATGAAGAATGTAAGCAGTGACTCCGAGTGACCCGATTATGAATCACATGCTTTTATTCCTGGTCCCTGTAACACCTTAAGCTGCATCCCTATTACACACAGTCTTGAGATTATGCACAGGTTAGTACTCCATTAAACAAAATCACTCTGCTCGCAGGTTGGGTTTTTTTAAAGATTTATGAATTTATGCACACAAGAGCTGGGGTACAGGCCAGAGTCGAAGGAGGTGAGAGGATTCACCAAAGACAGAGTGGGGAACAGAACAGGCAGACTGACGGAAACACACTGCTGAGGGGAGCAGCGGGCACAGCAGGAGAGGTCTGCTGCACCACGTGGGTCCCCTCCCTGGCTGGGGATTGAACTGGTGCTGCAGTGTCTGTGGATGCTTCCTAGTGAGGTATTTAACCCTTTGCACCACCAGGGAGGCCCCTGTTCGCAGGTTTTTAAGTAAGAAAATATACTAATTTGTATCTTTATATAAAATACAAATCTATATCATCTTTATTGTACTACTTATATATATGAATGAATATATTAGATTCTATAGTGTGTCTATATACGTGTCTCACTCCCAAGACTTAGCATAGTGTATTCCCCATTACAATCAATGATGAGGACCAGGCAATTAAGGTCCATTTTTCTTTTTTTTTTTTCTTTTATTTATATATATTTGACATCAGTTGTAATCCCCATGCATTCCCCATCACCATATCACCAGTGCACCATCTAAGGTCCATTTTTCTAGTAGTAAGTTTCTCTTAGAAAAGGGCCACATTGAGAGGGTTGGGGTTTTGCCTTTTAATTAAAAGTGAAAGCTGATCCTTCCACTAGGAGATCTTACATAACATCCTTGGTTGACACATCCATGTCCCTGCTTCTCTGTCTGCCGTTCTGGCACATGCGAGACTCCAGAGTGACTGCAAGTAAATGCAGGTGTTCTCGCTTACTCTGCGTCTGCTCCAGCGATCCACCTAGCAGCTCGTTTCCTTCAGCTACCCTTAAATAATCCCTGAGGCCAGACAAAAACTCTGATACAATTTTATTCCATAGTATGAGCAAAATAAGGAACTATTTTGTGAGAAGAAGGAAATGTGTCGGCGGTGGTAGAGAGGAGATCCTTTCTTTTAATCTCTATCTAGAGTGGCCTATTCATATTAGCCATTGAATGACTTGATGGCATTTTGTTTTATAGCTTGAATATGTTTACTTCTTTTTTTTATAATAAAGACCTTTATTCAACATAAAATGGCTTCTAACAGAAAAATAAATATATGTTTATAGTATTTAAAAGTCATAATTCTAGGGTTACCTCAGTATGTAAAGCCCCTCCAATTGACTCTTTTTTTTAATATAATTTTTTTAATTTACATATATTTGACATCAGTTGTAATCCCCATGTATTCCCCATCACCGTAACACCAGTGCACCATCACCTCAGTCCCCTGTGCTCCCTTCTGCCCTCCACCCTTCCCCTCCCCTCTCTCCACCAAATGTCCCCAATTTGTCTTTGTCTTTTCATTTTTGGTTTTTGTTTCTTTCTTGTTTTTATTATTATTATTATTGTTCTTATTCTTTTCCTTGATCCTTATTTGGTTCCCTTATATTCCTCCTAGGGGAGGAACCATCTGGTATTTTTCTTTTGCCTTCTGACTTACTTCGCTGAGCATCATCCCTTCCAGTTCCATCCATGTTCCTATGAATGTGTCTAGTTTCTCATTTTTGATTGCTGAGTAGTTGAATATGTTTACTTCTATCATTTGCAACGAACACCTAGAGGAGGAAGCCTTTGTTCTCATTTAATAAAAAGCATGATAGGTTTCTCATCATTATTCAGTGTAAATGACAACCGGATAGAATGAATATAGCAAAAAACTGATCTGATCTCAATTAAATGTTAACCCAAAAAAATGCATATCCCAGATAGCTGTGCTATGCCACTGAAAATCCCATCAAAAGCTCATCACAACATGTAGCGCCCCTACAAATCAGAAAGGCAGAAAGCTACAGAGCAAGTTTTCTCATACATCATTTCCATTAAAAAAGTTATTTGTCCAAGTCATTACTACTCTTTTGTTACATAAAGTTTTTTTCTTATTGTCATCTGGGAATTCCCAGGTTAATGAAACAGAATTAGAAAATAGCCACTATGAAGTTGGAGGTTTCTATTTCTAACATTTTGAACAGCATGAAAAATAGTGTGAGGGTTTTGGGGTTTGTTTTTTTTATCAGTAAATATAACCTTTTGTATGAGATGGAGAAGGAGTTCAAATAATACATTTATGGCATATAAAACAAGAAGGAAGTTCTTCGTTGTGTGAAATATCACTATGGCTATTTTGTTCAATTTCTGTATGTCAGTATAATCACTGCTTTAAGACCACATGTGTCGAAATCAAAAAATGAAACATGCTTTCCTGGCTAGAGGTCATATTCTTAGTTATTGTTATGGTATTTTAAAATAATTTCAAAATGAATGGTGGCCAACCAGAAATACCATTTATAGAAAAGGATTTCATTTATATTTGAAATACTATGTGTGTGTGTGTGTGTGTGTGTGTTCTTACAGATAGAAACACAGACCTAAAGTCTCTACCTATATGAAGAGAAGGGGGAGGGAGAGAGGGAAATGGAGAGAGAGAGAAGAAATGCTTATATTAATGGTTTTCTATATAAGGAAGAAGTGTCTTTGTCCCTATTCTGAGAGAATCATGTACCAGCTGGAACTCAGTTGAAAAGCCTGAAAGTGGGATGGCAGGGGCAGCATTTAAGGTGCCATTGGGGTTCCCAGGAGCCATCTAAAGATCACACTGTGTGTTTAAAAGGCAGGGGGATAACTTGACTTCAAACTCCACATCAAGGGAGACAAATGCCTGGTAAGCTTAGAAACTCCTCAGGTCTAGGCAGAGGGAGCAGCTGGTCCGGTTCCCAGAGCCTCTGTGTATGGAATGCATGTGGCCAATGTAGAGTATTTAAATGCAGCTCAGCGGTGCACTCCAGACACTCAGCTGGGGTTGAATCCCTTTTTCTCTATGGACTTGGTAGGTGACTTTTTGCCCTCTATTTTCTCTGTCTGAGGTTCATTTTCATCATATATATAATGGAGATAGTACCTAACTTAATAAGTTAAGTAGCAATGAAATATATGAAATAGTCAACACATACTAGGTTTTAAATAAATGGTCTTTTGATTTTCTACCAAGTGACAGCTAATATATATATATGTATATATTTCACATTCTATGATAGGGAAGAAGAATGGCAAAGTCTGGCTTGATACTAAAGTTACTTGAGACCATATTTTATCAATATATCCTCACTGTAGAAAATACATAGGGAACAAAATTACATGGAATCAGACTTCTTTTGCAATTGCCCATCATAAACTGGAAGCAGGCTCCAAACAGGGTGCATGACTAGATTCAGAATGGTTAAGCAGTGCTTGTGCTAAGTGCTGACACTTCATATCAGTAGAGGTCCTGTTCCTTTTATTCGGAATTTCATGTTTAAAACATAAGAACGAAATAAAGATGTATCACAGCCATACTCTAGTGATTCATGCCAGTCATTTTGTTCCTCAATTTTCTTTTTATTGGGTGAGAGAGGAGAGGGAGGGAGAGCATGACAATATAAAGCAGCTATAGTACCTCTACTCAAATCTTTGAACTGGGATGAAAAATCCAAATGTACATAGAAGGATGGGTTTAAATAGTGCTATTTATTCTAAGAGTGCATATTAATGATTGCCAGCTGGAAAGAAAGGAAAGGTTTCCTTTTTAAAAAAATAAAGGTTTTATCTATTTATATTTCTAATCTTCAAAAAGAGGACACTGAATCCCAGATTAACACCCCAGATGAAACTCGGATTCATAGACTTTCAGATAAATTGACTCAGTCAATACCTTTTTTTTTTTTTTTTTTTGGTAGAACCAACCCTATTTCTTTGATTTTTATTATACAGGTAATTTGTGGAAATTATGACAGAAAATACATTATTCTTTTTATCTCTATAATAATGACCTAAAAGATTTCATTTAGTTCGTCGGTCTCTTTTCTCTGAATGCCGCAACTGAGTGAAACCGTGCAGTATTTGTCTTTTTCCATCTGGTTTATTTTACTAAGCATAATACTCTCTAGGCTCATCCATGTTGTTTGTTGTCAGTGATGGGATTTCATCTTTTTTATAGCTGAAGAATATTGCATTGTGTGTGTAGAACACATCTTCTTTAATCATTTGTCAGTTGATGGCCACTTATGTTGTTTCCAGTTCTTGGCTATTGCAAAGAATGCTGCAGTAAACATGAGGGCTTATGTAGCTCTTCAAATATGTTTTATAGTTTTCAGTAATTATCCATAAGTAGGATAACTGGATTGTATGGAATTTCTGTTTTAATTGTTTGGTTGTTTTTTTTTTTTTTTTTTTTTAGAAACCTCCATACTACTTTCCATAATGACTGCTCCAATATACATTTCCTTCTTTTAAAAGATTTATTTATTTATGCATACAAGAGCTGTGGTGGGGCAAGAGGTATAGGAGGTGAGAGGATTCCCCAGAGACAGAGTAGGGAACAGAACAGGCAGAATGAAATACACTTGAAATACTGAGGGGAGCAGTGGGCAAGGTAGGAGAGGCCTGCTGCACCATGAGGGTCAGGTCTCTGGCCAGGGATCGAACTCGTGCTGCAGCGGCTGTGGAGGCTTCACAGTGTGGTGCTGAACCCCTTGTGTCACCAAGAAGACCCCCAATATACATTCCTAAAAACAGTGTATAAGGGTTTTCTTCTCCACATCCTCACGAGCACTTGCTGCTTCTTGTCTTTTAGATAAAAGCCATTCTCACAGGTGTGAGGTGATAGCTCATTGTTATTTTGATGTACAGTTCTCTAATAATAATAAGTAATGAGGGCTTCACCTAAGACAAACAATAACTACAAAAAGATGATCCACAATGAAGAAAAAAAATTAGGAAAAGTGTCTATAGAGTTATTTTACTTTTTTTTTAGTATTGAAATTTATGAGTTCTTTGTATACTTTGGATATTGACCTTTGTCAGATGTATAATGTGCAAATATCTCCTTCCACTCAGTAGGATGTGTTTTCATTTTGATGCAGGTTCCTTTCGCTATGTATAAGTAGTTTAATGCAGCCCTGTTTGTTTATTTTTGCTCTTGTTGTCCTGGTGATGGGAATCAAGTTCCCAAACACATCTCTAAGACTGATCCCAAGGACTATATCCCCTGTTTTCTTTATGCATTTTATAATTTCAGTTCTTATATCCAAGTCTGTAACCCATTTTGAATTAATGTTTGTGTATGATGTAAGTGGGTAGTTTCATCCTTTTGCATGTGGTGGTTCAGTTTTACCAACTCCATTTGTTTTTAGGGAATTTCCTTGCTCCATTGTAAGATCTTGACTCATCATCAATTAGTTGTCCATGTGTATGTGGTTTTATTTCTGGGTTCTCAATTCTTTTCCATTGACCTTTGTGTCTACTTTTGTTCCATTACCATGCAGTTTTAATTATTGTCTCTTTGAAGTATAGTTTGAGGTCAGGGAGTAGCTAGCTGTTAGTTGTTCCTATGGGATAGAAGCAAGGCACCTACTCGATCAAAATCTTAGTTATGTCAAGAAGATAGGAAACATTCCTATTGTACCCTTAACATCAATAGAATAACTAATGGCATAGCCAAAAAATGGTTCTAACCTTGTTTATTAAACCAATTTCTCCCTGTGAACACCTTTCAAGTGATGGCCCATCTCCATAAAAATTGAATAATAACTAACTTTTGTCATCTCTCTCATCATATTAGTCTTCATGCAGCATACTGAATAAAAACAGGATAACTCTTACATCAGTATAAAAAGTTTATATGTATATATTTTGCACTTTTTTGTGGATTTTTGGAATGTTTCACCTGATTGCTAATGCCACAGGAGTCATCATTATCACAAAATGCATAGGTGCAAATCATAAAAAAATTATGAATGATGAAACAGAAATCAATAGTAAAAAAACAGAATTACTGAGCAGAAGTTGAATATTCAACTTCTAAAATGAATATAAATTTCAAAATTCTGACAACTACTACTTTTATATAGCAGTTTTGAATAAATTTTATCAAATGCTATTTTCTTACTCTATTATTCTTCCTTTACTTGCAAATCGAAGGAGGTTCTGGAAACCTTTTTGTTTAAGAAAAATATTTTCTCTAAGAAGATTCTAAAATCAACTTTTCTTCTCTTTCACACTTAAAGTAGGAATTATATTGTTATAGGACAACTTGCTATTTGTTTTATTTGTGTCTTTATTCAGTTCTTTTGTTTTATCTGTAAGTTGTATATACAGTTATGAACATGTAAATATAAAGAGAGTTATAACACAGTCTAAAAGGAATATTATTAATTAGCTTTTAGACTTCACAAATAAGTATAAGAGCTATTATAATATCAGCCTTGATTGAGAATTCAATATTTTATTACATACATTTTCATTAAATTCTATATCAAATATATACATGGTTATGATTGTTAGTGCCCATATTTTTTGTTTATTTTCTGTCATTTGAAATTCACAGCTAAATACCTATTGTGCTTTACCGTAAATGAAAGATAATCCATATCTTCTTAAATTTTATATTAACATTAAAGGTTAAAAATCC
Source organism: Galemys pyrenaicus (assembly GCA_019455555.1). Taxonomy (NCBI): domain Eukaryota; kingdom Metazoa; phylum Chordata; class Mammalia; order Eulipotyphla; family Talpidae; genus Galemys; species Galemys pyrenaicus. Next base: position 253,965 of record JAGFMF010012111.1, read on the forward strand.
TTTCCCTTGAAAATTCACTATTATGAAAATTTATTGCGCTACTTATTCAGTACATAAAAGTGAATTGACTCTTCCTATCCTTTCAATAGACTAACAAGTCAATTTAATGTGGATTTAATAGAGTATCTATTTCCTTTGAATTGCTACAATTAAATGGCATAGAGCATATAAGATTGGTCTACCAAAAATATAATACATTATAAATTATCCTAAGCAGAAAGCAAACTTAAGAAATCATGGTTCAGTCCTGTTTTACTAAAAGACATAGAATCAGAGGAGGAAAATTCATCTGTGGATGCAAGCATTTTAACCTCTTGAAATGTTTTCTAATACATATGGGGGCAACCCCCAAAGTCAAGTGCTTTAGTTGGGGAAGGTATTTGACACACTAGAGGAAACTTGGTTGGCTGATTCCATCTCCTATATGCAAATAATGCCTTCCTTTGCAAAATATTCGGCTCCCTTCCATCCATACAATATCCAAACTTTCCAAGGAACTATTGACTGCTTCTCTAGCATCATTCAGGCCACTTAAAAATGCCCTTCCTTACTACACATACTCATAGTTTGGACTCTTGTTTTAATTATGCTAGTATATATAATATATTTTACTGAATGTAGTTTGTCATACCTGTCCTTGTTTCCCAGTCTATAAATCTACTATGTATTCATCCTCTAATCTGTACATACAGATTTAAATTTTAAAAATACATAATATATAATTTTTAGTATAGTTCTCTGCATAGTTCTCTGCATATATCTCATCATCCAAATAAAGTTCAGGAGTGAGTAATCAATGATATAGCAATAATAATGGACTACTGATAGAGTAAAATAAAGACTTTTGCTCCTCTCCAAAGGAAATATCAGTATTTATGTATGGTTTTACTCTGTATGGTTTTATGTATGGTTTCTTTATTGGACTGAAAATTTCTGACCTGCTACTGAAGTCAAATCTGTTTGGTCACTGTAAACAATAAGTCATTCTGTTCTTTACTAAATAGAAGTGTCCTAAAATCACAGTGCTGTTGGGTCAGGGAGATATTTAGAGATCACCTGCTTTAAGTTCTTCATAAGCAAATCCATATAGTAAATGAGGCAAATAAATTAAAATGGAAAATAATCTACCTGAAGAAATAAAGATTTGATGACAATAAAGTAAATAACCAGAGGACTAATTCAGAGGAGACTGGGAATTTCATTAGTTCTTGTAGTTAAGATGATCCAGTCTACCTTGAGGTTAACAGACGTGCCACCTACCATGGCCTTAAGAATCTTGTCTGTCATAGAGCACTTTTAAGCTACTATATAAAAAGCCACATCTCTCAAAGTTTTGTCAAAACAATTTCGTGAAATGAACCAGCGGTCCATTTCGCCGTCAGTGGGAGTAGAAGGGGATTCTAATTTGAAATGCACATCTCTGGGCCTCAGACTGTGGAGCAGTGGTCAAAAATTAAACTTTTAACAATCAATCCAGGTGATTCTCACATAATCAAGTTCTGGAAAATCCCTGAGATTTTTGAGAACTGTACTACTTTTATGAGCTATTTGTAACTGTTCATGATTATTTTTGTTTTCTTTTTATCCTATATATTATTTCACATTAATTAGCAAGAAATATTTCACTTTCATTTGTAGAAAATATTTTCTATTTTATTGTTAGTCTGAGAGAAAAGAACTTTATAAAAATGGATCCCAGGATAAGCATGTTTAAAAAGTAATAGTCCACATACCAAAGAACTTGTAAAAAGGAATGAGTGTTAATTTGAGCACTTCCAGGGCCAAGAAGTAGGCCCAGTAACCTACTGATGAGACAAAAATCAAAAACTGATAAACTCAGCAATTTGTCTGGATGGTAAAATAGAAGGACTTTAACACAGAACCTTGTGGGTCACCCAAATCTTTCCCTACTTTTTGTAGGGCTGGGTAGAATTTAACAGCTTCTTTAAGAACTTGGAAAACACAACTGGAATGACTTTGATGTAGAACCAGAAGCTCAGTTAAGGGATATGTAAGAAAATTTGGGAAAATAATATCAGAATCAACAACATGACAAATTAAAATTAAATAGCATGAACGTGGAAAAGCATCAATCCTTATTTATGAAATAGAGGTTGAATGAGAAGAACTGGAGTTGCCTTGGTTATAAGGCATGCTCTCTGTGAGAGTTCTAAGCATTCCTCTCTCCAGTCCATCCAGATGCATAGTTATGTTACCAAAATATGGAGTCTACAATATACCCAAATCAACCACCATGAGGAAAAGAGTTTATAGGAGTATGTAAAGCAATTATAGATATAACTGTTTGAGGTCAGTTGTTTTCTTCTTTGTAATCTTCTGTATGTGTGCTTAATTTACTTTCTTCTTCATGCCAGTGCAAATGGCATGGGGTACTCTGGCCTATAGTCCAAGTCTTGTATGCATGCATGCATGCATAAATAAATAAATCTTTTAAAAAGTTTAAAGGAGAAAGCAATATTTGAGTGAACAGGGTGCAATTATCATTTTTTACTTCTCTCATGATTAATGGTTCCTATGTTCAAAACTCACTGTCAACAAAATAACATTTTAGTCTTGCAAATAATTTATTTCTACTGCCTATTAATTCTATAAGATCAAACACTTGAGCAGGAAATAGTTATTATAGTAGAATGACATTATCATGGATCAGGAAATTTTTGTTCCAATTTTGCACATAAAGAATGCCTCCTTCATATCCAAAAGGTCGGTGAAAGCCTGAAAGAAGTGCTGTAAGGCTTTTTCCCTATACCTTTCTTTAGAGATTTTTATAGTTAATTATAGTGATTTTATAGGTTATAATATAATTTTCAATAATTTTCAAAAAGTTCAGGATGAGCAGTGAATAAATCAAATGTATCTTAGATCATTAAAATGTACTGCATTTTATAAATAATGCTTTAGCAGACTTCAAAGTTAGAATAAATTTACACAACTATATTTAAGGAAAAATGGAACTATACACACTGAAAAGTTTTTCAATTTAAATTGTTAAAGAAACAAGTTCTTTAAGTGAGCTGGAGCATAAATTTTCCACTAAACCTCTATCTAAATATGATAATTTTAGAAAAAGAGAAGTTTGTCTATTTCAAGAATCTGTTTTCTATAAAGAATTACATTAGTTCAGGAGAGTCTATGAGTTCCAGAGAGAAAAAGTTTTGTCAAGAATCAGAATTTAACCAGCCAAGACCTTTCTATGCATTGTTCTTCTGTATCATCCCAAATGCCTTAGTATTGAAATAGTCTCTTGCTTTTGATGGTGAACAAAGCAGAAAAGAAGAAAGAGAGTTTATTTTAATCCAAAAAAATCCAAACTTACCTATATAAACCCTTTTACAATACTACATTAGGGAAATACAATACCTGAGACAAGTAACTTGCCAATTTTTACAATGCCTAAAAAAGTAGAAGAGTTATATATGTTTACCTCCACTTACGATCATTATGAAATGGACACATGCTATAGAAATTAGTTTGAGGCTGTCAGTTTAAGAATATGATATGTGCATGATAGAGCTAGCTTTTTTTTTAAAAGATTTATTTATTTATGCATAAAAGTGCTGGGGTACAGGCCTGACTCACGGTGAGGTGAGAGGATTAACCAGAGACAGAGTGGGGAGCAGAACAGGCAGATCAACTGAAACACACTGCTGAGGGGAGCAGCAGGCAAGGCAGGAGAAGGTCTGGGGCACCATGTGGGTCCCCTCCCTGGCCAGGGATGGAGCTTGTGCTGCTGTGCAGTGGATGCTTCACAGTGGGTACTCAACCCGCTGCGGACTCCAAGGAGACCCAGATAGAGCTAGCATGTAAGAACCTAAAGAACAAAACTGATGCCTCAGTAATAATTATTGCTAGCTCAGATAATTTTCTTTATCCTCCATTATTCAAAATACAGAACTATTCTTTTATGTTGAAAATGAGATTTAATATATGAAAATTCAATTTTCAAAATCCTTTTCCTGTATAATTTCCAGCATTGAGGTATCATTTTATTGTTATATCTGTAAAAATGAAAATGACTCCTACATTCCACCACCAATCAGCATACAATTGCATTCCCGGATATTTATCTCAGACAAATATTTGAGATACACAAAACCTACACACAAATGTTTATAAGAACTTTATTCATAATAGCCCCAAACTGGAAACAACCCACATGTCACTCAAGGAGTGAATGGTTAAAAACAACAACCCATGTGCATCTATATCATGGAATACTACACAACAACAAGAAGAACTACTGACACACATCGGCCACAATGAAATAATGGTTTGAGTGAACAAAGCTTAAGTCTGGTATGATTACATTTTTATGTTATCCCTGAAATGATAAATTATAGAAATGGAGAGAAGATTGGTGGTTTCCAGGAATTAAAGATGGCGGAGGGGCACTAGTGTTGAGCAGGAAGGTAAATAGATGTGATAGTAAAACGCAACTGGATGGATTCTTCTGGAAATAGATATGTTCTGTTTCTTGACTATAGAATTATACCAGTGTCAAGTTCCTAATGAGACTGTTCTATGGTTTTACAAAATGTGACCACTGCAGGCAACTGGATAAAGAGTTTATGTGATATCTATATTATTTCTTCAATTACATGTTACACCATAATCTCAAAGTAAAAGTTATTTTAAAATTTATTGATAAACTAAAATAAAATTAAACGAAATTCTATCCTAAATGAATTCCCAAGGAATTAGATGTAGGTCATGTATGATTTTAAATTAAGAACAAGAAGTGTATCATCATTAAATGATTTTCCTTCATCTTTCAGGTGAACAATTGCACAGAATTATTACACTAGCTAATGAGTATTAACTTGTTGAGTTTCTGATTCATTTCTCTTGGGCTAGAACAAAAGACAGATTTATACTAATTACTAAGTAATACTAAATATTGTGTGAATGGGAGCAAATTAAGGCTGAATAGTAATTTTCTTAATGTCTCTCTAGTGCATGGAAACTTTCCTAACATAGTCATTAGAAATCATATGTCATATTGCTACAATGGATGTACCACAGTATCCATAACTCTGTTCAGTGGATAACATTGCAAGCTTAAAAAAGGGTAATATTTTACCTGTTGTAAGGTAGATACACTAATTAGACAAAGTGTAAGTAAGCAACTACAAATGAACCTGAGCTAAATAGCATATGGAGTCCTTAAATTCTAAAGATTCACTCCAGATCCTCACAAATGGACAATAATAGTATTCTAGGATAAAGAGTATACAAAACAAAGATGCTCGGGAGAAACAGCCCAGTGAACCAGGACATTAGATAAGATGCACAAGAAGACACTGAACTTCAGGAACTTTTGACTTAAGAATGTGACCTCCTAACAAATAAGCACAAGGAAATATTATCACATAGTCAAAGAGCAATCTAGAGGAAACCAGAACAAAACTTACCTTCTGAATACTTTCGCTGACAGTTACTTTTATAATTAGGTCCCTAATGAAGAGAAACAGAAAGCTTATATCAGAATTCCAATGCGTGCTATGTGGTTGCATGTATACTGTGCATGAATTGGTCATACAAGTTTACGTTTATTGAATACAGTGAGTTTTATTTTCTTAAAAGATTTTATTTATGCATACAAGAGCTGGGGTACAGGCCAGAGGCTTGGGGTGTGAGAAGATTCACCAGAGACAGAGTGGGGAGCAGAACAGGCAGATCCACTGAAATACACTGCTGAGGAGAGCAACAGAGGAGGTCTATTGCGCCATGTGGGTCAGCTCCCTGGCCGGGATCAAACTGGCTGCAGTGGCTGCAGAAGCCCCATAGTGCTGTGCTCAATCCCTTGCGCCACCAGGGAGGCCCTGCCCTGGGCCGTTCTCACAGGGGTGAGGTGACATCTTATTGTGGGTTTGATTCACACGTCCCTGATGATAAGTGGTGACGAGCGTTTTCCATGTGTCTGTGGCCACCTGCATGTCTCCCTTGAACAAAGACTTTGTCTCCTTTGCCCACTTTTTAAATTGGGTTTGTTTTCTTTCTGGTGAGTTTGTGAGTTTTTTTGTAGGGATGGTTTTAATGATAGTTTCTTTTGCTCTACAAAAGCCTTTTAGTTTGCTGACTTCCATTTATTTTTACCTTTGCTTCCTTTGTCATTGTAGTTTTGTCCCCCAAATCAAGCCTTCAGTCAGTGTTGGGAAGGGTTTGCCTACGTCTTCTTTTTTTTTATTTTAGTTTACTGCTTGTCCTGACACCACACCATGAATGGGACCAGAGGGCATTGTTATAAGCAAAATAGGGCAGAAGGAGAAAGAAAAATACCAGATGATTTCACACATATGTGCAATACGGAGAAACAAAACAAAGGAATACATAAAACTAAACCAAGCAAACCCTGGAAAGCTAACTGTAGAGTTTAAGCTACCAGAGTGGAAGGTTGGGGTGAGTGAATAAGAGGTTAGGGAGCCCGATAGATTATGGTAGAGGGTTATAGATATTTTTAGTGGTGGCAGTTTTACAGTAATATACATTTGAAGAGATGTGAAACTGTACCTTTGAAATATATACAGTGTTAAAAATCAACATTACCCCAAAATAAATAATAAAAAAGCTAAATATTAAAGTGTAACATTTAAACACTCAGGAATTATAATAATAACGAATAAAAAGAGTCTAACTGGCAAGCAAAATTATTAAGGTATTCCTAAGATAAAACAATAGGAATAAACCTCCAGAACCAGGATAACATTAACTTTATTTTCACAAATATATTGTGTGGGTCATCCGTCATAAGCCATACACAGTTTTGATTTTAAGAGGAGAAAGGAGAGAATGTGGACAATTGAAAGAAAGTTAAGAGGCTCCAAAACATGGACCATGATCAAAAGAAGTAGTGTGCTAAGGAAGAGGTGATGCTGGGGAAGAGCGTTTTGGGCCTTCCAACATCTGTGTGTCTCTCACGTGCAGCAGTGGTTGTGAGGAAGTGGTTCAGTGCAATGTGAATGCACTTACATTCAGTGCTTCCCAAAGAATAAATGGGTTTCTTTGAGAAGTAAGTATTCAAATATTGTTTGTTCAAGAAAAAGCCAAACAATCGTTTTGTGAATATGTTATAAAATAGATATAATCTTTACATAAATAGTTCTATTGCATGGAAGTAAGAGCTAATAGTTTCAATAAATGTTGTATGTCTGGTAATTTTCACTTGTATAATATAATACAGTTCCTTAACTGTATTATACATTTATTTCTTATCTGCATGTGCTTCTCGCAACAATGTAAGATCTATTACAATAGGAACTTGCCACTCTTAACTCCTCACATTACTTTCAGGCCTGGAAATACAGGTACTCAAAGAATGCTATAGAATGAAGAATGGCATTTCATTTAATCCTCAAGATGTCTGTGAAGTAGACACTGCTATCCCAATTTCAGCAGTGATGAAAACTGGATTCACTAAGATTTAAGAACTTGCCCAATTTGCTCAAATAGAACCAGTCTTGACTTAAGTATCGGGTTTCTGACACTGTTTGAAATTTTCAGGAAGGAAAACAGGCAAGTTACACTGGTGTGTTGCTATGTAAGCCACTCTTCCCTGCTTCCTGGCTTCACTTGTTGCCATGGTTTCTTTTCACAGCACACCCACCAATGACAGCTTAGCTCTCTGGAATACCTACTAACCCCCGAAATAGATAACATTTTCAAATAAATTAGAGTTAGGTGGGTGAGCTATTTATCCTCTCAGCTCTATTTCCTTATTTCTCTCAATTCTGGTATATAAAAAGGGAAGAGCAAGATTCGACTTCAACGAGTACATGGCATGCTAGCAAGTGTCAAAGTTTTATTAACCTTGGCAGGCAGTGCAAGGCTGGGTAAACAGTGAGGTGTTGTCTTTAGATTTAAATTATGCAAAGCATTTGACACAGTACCATACTTTCTATCTTTGGGGGAAAAATATAAGAGGAAGGTATTTATTCTTTTTATTATTTTCTTCTTTTAATATAGGACCTAATCTTGTGGTTCAGAAATTTCAAATATAATAGAAGACATTATAAAACATCAATATATATGATGAAAGAACAGATTTTATTAACTCCAATTATTGGAAAATACGTTTTTTCACCTAAAACCGAAACAATTTAACATAGAAAATTAGATCTGCAAGGAATCATGAAATCATGAGCTTTAATTTGTTCATTTTGCAGTTGTGGAAAGCTCAAAGAATATCAGTGATGTGCATTTCACAGACAGATAGTGGCAGATTGGAAACCAAACAGAAGTTTCTCAGCTTTTTTCCTAGTGCTTTTATTCACCAAAACATCTGTTTCTTATCTTCTAGAGATGATCTAAAAGTTTACTAAAAATCAAGAACTAGAACATACTATCTCTTCTCAAAACACAATCCATGTCTAATGAGATATTTAGAGATAAACTTTTTTCTCATTTAAGCCAACCAAAAAACACCAACAAAAACAAAAATAAAATTACAGAAACTAAAAGTTAAATATTTACATTTCCTACATTTTGCATATTTTTTATCACTGGCTTCTGTAGTTGACATAGCATATATTTTGAAAGGTGGTTTCTCTGTTAGTTGAAAATATCTCATACACGTGACTGAGTACAATCCCTGATCTCTTGTTCACACACATGTACATACACACATTCAATCACATGTGACAAAAGAAGTCTCAAGTAGAGCTGTTTTCATTTTTTAATAACAAGTGGGAGCACAGAGGTCTTTGATCTTTGCTTGCCATCCATATGACAGACTGGTATTTAATGTAGTGCGTGAAAATAAAGCAAATCAAAGTCAAACATTTTTAATTAGTGCTTTAACTACGTGATTAATGATGCCTTCTTAAAGAAAATGCCTGTATTGGTTAATGAAAAACTCATTATTTCTAAAAGCTGGCTTCTTCTATTTAATGACTTCTACTAATAGGCAGATAAATTGAACAACAACATATGAAACCTATTAGCCTGAACATTTCACAGAGAACAAATTTGAATATTCTGTTGCAGGCTGTTGATCAACTAGTGGGAAGGCAATGAAATAACATTACACAAAGATCTCTGTTCAAGTGGCAAGCTACTAGCCTTTCAACAACTACACACAACACACCCGAATCTTATCTGCATAAAGAAGAGTGTGCACTGAAAAGAAAAGCACATACAAAAAGATCAAGTGAGCTTTTGAAAACACAGTGTTGATTATGTACTATATTGTTTTACTTGGGAGAAATTTCAACCCTATGAAAAATACACAGAATAAAATTTCATAAAATGTGTCCCAGGAAAATAGGCAGGTCTTGAAAGATTTGATTAAAAGTACTGGCAGTCCACAGAAATCAAAGGCGGGTGTTTTTTTGTTTGTTTTGTTTTTTAGAGTCAGTAAAGCAATTTACTTTGTCAATAGAGTATAATATACAGAGACTGAGCTTCTAATGCCAGCGGAACTTTGTCCAGGTCCAGTTTAGATCATTTCACAGATAAATGTCTTTGTAACCTAAACTTCACCAACCCTCAGTGGACACATCTGTAGATTGGAGGTAATAATATTATTCTGGGGGAGGGTAAGATGATGTATGTAAAGCATTCGGCACAGACTAGTTGTAGTGCTGTTTTCACTAAGTGTAATTATGATACTGTATGCCATAAAGATGCAGTTAACATCCTCACCAATTCACTGTGCTATCACTCTGTATGAAGATCCAAAAAACAAACAAATACTGCTTTTTTGAAAATATAGCCAATGTCCTCTAAGCTGTTAGCAACAAATAAATTCCTCAAATAAAGTATAAATATGTCTGTTGTCAACAGTTTTCCTAAATGTGTCATATATCATCCATGAGTAGATGTAGAATTAGGTGCGGGCTATTTAACATTGCTTAACTGCATGTTTGAATTTTATCTTTTTTGGAGGGGGGTGCTATATATGTTTATTTAGGGTGGGAGAGTGGATATTTATTGCATATTATTTAGGGTACTATCCAATAAAAATTTTCGTTGGAACTAGTTATTCATAAGCTAAAAGCTCTTGTAAGCACTCGTCTCCTTTCTCTCCATTTATTGAAATTATATTCTTTCTACAAAGCAAAAATGCTATATATTCATTTAAAAGATTTATGCCAATGACCAAATCAAATTAAATTATACTTTTCTATGAAGCATAAATGCTGTTTTTAAAAAAATATTTCTGCCTATTCCCAAGTCAAATTAGAATATTCTTTTCTTTTTTTTTTTTTAAAGATTTATTTATTTATGCATACAAGCACTGGGGTACAGGCCAGAATCACGGGGGGTGAGAGGATTCACCACAGACAGAGCGAGGAGCAGAACAGGCAGATCAACAGAA
>JAGFMF010012111.1:265656-298142 GCA_019455555.1 Galemys pyrenaicus
CCTGGCCGGCAGCAGGGATCGAACTCGTGCTGCAGTGGCTGCGGTTTGCTTCATAGTGCGTTGCTTAACCCACTGCGCCACCAGGGAGGCCCCTATTTTCCATTTTTTATAATAGCTATGTTGCTAGATATAAACTGGCATATCACTGTGGCTTTAAATTGCATTTTCCTAGTGAATCATGTTGCTTAGCATCTTTTCTTATGTTTACGGTTCATTTTATGCCCTTATTTGAAAAACATCAAATGTTTTGTCCATTTTTTAATTGTATTGTTTGTTTTGTTGTTGTTCAGTTGTAGGAATTATTTATATTTCCTGGATATTAGCCCACCGTCACCTATATGATTTGTGAATATTTTCTCCCATTCTGTGAGTTCCTTTTTTACTCTGTTGATACTATTCACTGATGCAGAAAATTTGTCATGTTTAATGAAATCCAATTTATCTGTGTTTTCCTTTTGTGGCCCATGCTTTTGGTGCCATGTAAAAGGCTAAATCCAATGGCACAAATATTTTCCACTTTGTTTTCTTCTAATTTGCTTAGAGTTTTAATTTTAATACCTGCTATTCATATATTTACTAAGACTTCGCATGTGATCAGCCTCAACTCCACTGAGGTAGGATCGGTTTCCTATTAAACAATAGATAATATGAACAAGCTCCAACCTTTGACCTTCAGACCTGAAAAAATAGCAAGAGCAAGAAAATTTTTCTCTGAACCAAAAGAACTAATGAAATCATTAGTGCCTAATGTGATACTCAAGAGATAGACATAATTAATAAAGAGGAACCTGGAAAGTTCTGTTCAGATAAAAAAAAAAAAACAAAGGTCAAGACATTTTATGTGAAAAAGTAACTGATAGTTATAGAGGCTGTCTACTTTATGTGGAATAATGTCAAAAAAAGTTTGAATGCTCATTATAATAAATATCTCACCGAGTTTTTGTCACACCGAGTGTATCTACAACTCATTCCTCTTTCTTAAAAGCACTAAACACAGCAGCAAGCATTTGCTGAACCTTTGTGGATCAAAGTCACAAATTGTTGCTATGGTGAACGCATCTGAGTAGATTTAGAGTAGAAATATCCTCAGTGGAAAAAAATACCCTTTTCTCTAATGAACCACAGCATTAAGGTTTCCAGACTCCAGAGAGAAGGAGCTTGAAAGAAATGTGCTCACCTTTCTTTCATGTCAAAAATAGATATTTCCAATTACCTGGTATTTGTTCTCCTCCATTTTGACAATGGGGATATTAACCTTGAAATTACATAAATGATCCATTTTTTAGAGTGGACAATGCCCAACTCATATTTAGATTGGTTTTATTTCTACAAACTTGGAAGATAGCTATCCCACTGGGGCATGATAGAGAAAAGATACAAGTAAACATGATTGTAAATGATGTTCTATAAAAATGTTGGCCATTTGCACACCCTAGATTCTTCTTCTCTGTAAAGTTGTCATAGAAACTATATCTCCATTCTATCTCTGTAAATTACAAGGTACCTGGCAGTTAGTTTCAGTGGAAGATGGAAATAACCCCAAATAATGTGTCCTAATGACAATCAGAAATGACTCAAGAACAAACCTGGAGCTTGCTGCTTCACTGTATCCACATATTCCCGACTCAAAGAGATGCACATTTTCTACATCTTGCCCTGCATTTGTGTCTCCTAGTCACTGTTACAGTCTTGGTGAGAGAAATGGTCAACTGACCCTTCCTCACGTGGTTCCCTAATAAATTGTTCCAATTGTGGGAATGGAACCCACTTCTCATCATGAGCAGCACTTATGTAGACAGAAGAGAAATAAGATTTCAACAAATAGTCATTTACAAGGCAAAAACGATCCTGAGACAACCCCATTCTAAACTGCTCAATTACACTAATCCAGGAATTTAAGATAAACAAAAACATTAACACTGATTACAGCATCAGTAGAGTATGTAACAAATTGTACATTGACGTTGCCCTGAAGAATACCATCTCTCTCATTGATGCAGACAGGCCTGTAAAACAGCTTTGGCATTTTAACACTAGTACATTCTAAAGTTCCAGATGACAGCTGCACAGCCAACATTTTCAAGCAGAAAATGCATGCTACACAATGATCACAGCTGGACCCATCGATCAAACTAGTTTTTACTCAAATGAATTCAATAGTTCTTAGATAATTAAACAGTGCATGTGCTGGACTTAAGAATTCTAGCCCTGGGAGCTAGATTTGGAAGAAAGCAAAAATGTGAAGCTCTCCTTGTTGTATTAGCCTAAGATAGATTTTTAAAGTGCAGCATAATTCTAGAATATTGAATGTCTATAGTCAAAATCGTGTACCCAGTGATTGTTACCAGCTGTATTGGTCATTAATGTGAAGAGCATTTAAATGTTCAGACCCAGATTAAATTACAAATACTCGTGTGAAATGACCAGTCTGCGTGAGAGGTTCTCCTCACTTCCTAAACAGGCTTTAAACTTCAGTCTAGTGGAGAAAGAAAGCCCAGTCCCCAAATCTCAGTGTGACGCACTGGCGTTAGGGTTCCCTACTCCACACCTGGGACAACACATCAGTAGGGTGATTTTCACTGGTCGATACACAAAACCACGACTCTACTGGCTTAAATGATCAACTATTTGGTAAGTCTGATAGAAGGCACTTCGTATGTAAGGTGGCCCCAGGGTCAGCACCAGACCTGCTTGCTGAGACTCTGCTTGCTCCTCTCTGGGAGCCGGACTTGGGGTAGATGCCTTCGATGCATTTTAGTCCATGTCACCATTCAACAGACCTGCAAGATGGACCTTTTATTATTCATATTTTTTACAAATGTGGAGGTTTATCTATCCTGAAGTAGCTCGTTTATCCTGAAGATAGACTATGATATAATCACCATTGGTCCTCATTTTACAAAGAAGGGAATCAGGGCACAGAGAATGAATTAGCACAAGACTTGCTGGCACCAAGTGGCACAGTTGGAAGTGAAGTCACCGTTCCAGCCCCATTGTCTGTGTTTGAACTGTTAGGCTCTCTCCACTCATTGGGGCAAGGTGGAATAGCAGGTCTAGAAATTCCCGTGACAAGAGGGTGCATCAAGTTGCAGAGGAGAATTTCATAGTCTTGTTTTTAGAGCAAGAAGACCATGGGTGGGGCCCCCTGAGATTTGGGCTATGGGTCACTTGGCAGAATTGTCACCATTGGCCACCGGAATGGCCATTAACAATTTGTACTGGCCAGCATGGTAGGCCAGACTCTCAGAATAACATCTCAGGATGGATACAATCAGGTTCTCTGGACACTTCCCAGGGAGGAAGCAGAGGACAAGAGTTCACTGCCCTCAGGGACACTGGCTGTGAGCTCTGGGACCAGGTGTCTGCTGAGAGTTAGGTTCTTGGAATTTTGAAATATGGGCTGCATATTTGCAATCACACAGCACTGAGCCTTAGCTCATGCTTTGGAATTTTACATCACAAAATCATTATGCCAGACATTAGCCAGAAAAGAAAAATGCCCGAGAAACTGTTTTTCCCCTTAAATATCTCTTACAGCAGAAAGTCATTCTTTTGACAAGTATTTTTTGAAAGCCTTCCATGTGCCCATTTTTTCTGAGACAGATTGGTGAACAACAAGTTATACTCAGCTTCATGGTGCATACATGGTAATAGAGAAAAGACTTGATGTGTAATTTATACATGAACATAAAATTGCAAGGTAGAGGTAGCGTGTAGTGGAAAGGTGGGCCCTATTTTAGATAGGATAGTCGAGCAAAGCTTCTCAGGAAAGGTGCTCTTTGGATAAAGGCTTAGATGGCTTGATGGAAGAAATGAAAGAGGTGACTGGAAGGTAGCCAGTGTCAGGGCCCTAAGATTTGACTTCATCAGCTTAGTCCTTGGCTCTCCCACCCATGTGCGCTACATCATAAGTCTGTGCTTCACGTTCCTCAGCTGTGAAATTGGCCCAAGTCGTAAGTGTGTTGGGAGGGTTACATGAGTTAATACGTTTCACAAGGCCTGAGAGCTTGTGTGTGCTCAGTAAATGCAAACTGCTGTTATCATGGCAGAAATAGCAGTCAGGTACCCCATTTGGTCTGAACAATGTTACTGGACACAGAAGCCAAGACCAAGGTGGGGTGCGGGTGTGCACAGTGTACACAGATCATGGTAGGGTATGAGGTCTGGAAGGAAGGTGGGGACAGACCATTAGTTATCCGCAACTCTGGCTTCACGTTAGGATTTCCTTCTGATAACATAAGTCAGGTTCTCTGTGAATGAACTTGGGCGTTAATTTTGAAGTTCATTCAAAGAGGAAAAATCTGACCTCGTTTTTTTAATACTAAAAAAAAAGGAGTTTGAATTTTGGAGAGTCAAGCTAAGGAGACACATTATAGCTAACCACTGTAATGTGTATCCTACTGCCCTGTTATCTTGTTCATTTCCATCCTCTGTCTCATTTCTGTAAATCAAATACTTCACTATCCTGAACCATTTTACATTCTCTTGGATTAAAAGTCTTCTCTCACAACCTCTTCTTCCTCTGGATGCTCCAACACTTTTTCTTCACCTTCTGTTATAAAATTTCATAGACTGTATTGTGTTGTGTATGTACCTTTTTCCCCCAATGGAAGGGGAATTACTCAATAGCAAAGTGAGTATCCTGAAACAATGTCAAGTACATTAAGATCCTAAAAGATACTTTTGATGAGTGAACTTAAGGTCTTTTCCTAGTAATAATTGCTTAGAATGAAAACTGATGAGATACCAAAGCCTCCATCACTTTAACAAATCAGATCACTCAACAAACATCCAAATGTTTGGCACTAAAAAACAAAGAGACCAAAGATGGTTTTATCAGGTTACAACTATTTATTGAAATTGGAAACACATAGAATGTCATGATGCAATTAAGGACAGAAGGACCAAATAAGAATATAAACTACATGTTCCAAATGTCATTTCCTCCAGAGAGTTAAATGAGCTAACACATACACAGTGTTCTAGGTTTCGTATCATCATAGTATCCAAGAGTAGAGTGATGGATTCAATCTTGGAATAAGTTTTAAATGATTGGGGGAAATAGTACTTTTTCATTCAGGCTCTTAGAAGCCTTTAACATGCTTTCTACTTCATAGATAAAACTTCAACTATGTGCATAATTATGTGCATAATTTATATTTATTTATCAGATATCATCTGATTTTCATGGTGCTGATGAACATCTGGTTGTCATAATTTTACAAATGGAAAAATATTGAGGGGGGAGAAATCAAAATTACTTTCTAGGGCTCCTAAAGTGTTGTGCAATGTAATAAAGAAGAAAAAATTAGGTTGTCCATCTAACAAATAGAAGTGAACTCTGAGTGGAACAAAGGCAGTCATTTTACATGGGAGCTTACCTTGAACAGCAGTCTACAAACAAAATAAAAGTTAAAAATGCCTTCTAAGTTCAGGGCTGAAAGAGCATTTAAATGTCTAGCCAACTCTAGTTCACATTGTGATATATAGTTCTCTTGGGTAAAGACTGTCAAACTGAGTTAGTGTCAGTGAAAGAAAATGGGAGATGGACTTTCAGATGTTCTCATGTAGCTAAAAAGAAAAATAATAGTTCAAAGAGCTTTTACCCACTGATCTTTTCAAATAACCACTCAGTAGGTTGGAGATAATGCTTGGAAGGAAGGGCTCATAGGAATACTAAGCGAACTTGATATCAATCATCATTTTTAAAAGCCATTCTAGAAGACTGTTCCTATCCTTTTGACTGAAGAGTGTAAATAGGTCCTAAAGATAATATAATCATCCAATACATGTAGCCATAACTGGTGAACTGATACAAAATTGAGTGTTCATCCAACTAATCTCCAACTAACCAGCTGGTGCCACAGACTAGTCAATGTTGATCATAACCTGTGACTTTCTGAGTTTCCACTTTCTGAGACATTGGGTTAGGAATATCATCACATGTGACCCTTAATGTTGATAGCAGTGGCATCCAAGGTCAACATGATGAGTTCTTGATAATTTCTTCCTCGGGACACACAAGAGAACTTAGATTTACTATGGAAACCAATGTAATTGTAAAAAACAAAACCAGACATTTTAAGTTCATGTTGCTATTAATTATATTTTATATATTATACATTGTTAATCCCAAATCATCATTCATTGCCAAATCCGGAATCTATACAGCCACTATCTCATTTTCAATGACCCTCTGACCAACTTTATTTCAGTACATCACCATCTTTGTAAGTAAAGCAAAGGTTGTGTGATTATTTGAATGTTTTCCTTGTCCACTGGCTTTCATAAAGCATTTGTTACTACTTTGTAAAACAGAGTGGGAAACAAGAAGTATTACTTGTTATAAGAAGTATTACAAAAACCTAACAAAATTAATAGGACTCCCTCAATAAGTCTGCTTATCTAACCATAAATCACTCCACGGGAGTGCAGATGTGTTAAAACAGGGCCCAAAAGGTGAGACAAGTGTCAGTACTGGAATTGCAGCTTCAAGGCTTGTATCTTGAAATGTGCAGATGTAATTGGAGAATCTATTTCTTTTCATTTTATTGTCTCTAGTACAGAGATGAGATTTTTAATCTCTCAAATTTATCATACTTTATCAATAAAAACTGTTTAGGTCTTTCTCTTGTTTTCTCCATTTTTTTCCTCCTCAACTCATAAATATCTTTCTGTGAGTTGATGAGAGACTAATGTTTTGTCTACTGCCCTGAGACCAATTATTTACTGACAGGAATGAATCACCATCATTTAAATTGCTGCAGTCTACAAATGGTAAAAATAAGATCCAAATGGATAGAAATATTAACTGTATGAGATCTTAAGGAGTGAAACTGCTGAGTATCTGCAATGGAAGAGGAACTATCCATGATTGGAATCAAATAGGTAGTAAAAAAAAAAGATGAAAAAGAGGCATTTGATATAATTCAGCCCTCCTCTAATTAAAAGAATAACAAACTAATAACTTTAAGCAGACTTAGATTAAAAATTAATGTAACAGGAAAATTTAATCAAATTCTAAGCACAGAATTTATATGAATTCTCAAAATTGGGGAATTATCCAACTCAGGGACACTAAGGGAATAGAAGAATGTCATCTGGGAATCCTATTAACCTTACTTTTTTTTTTAAGATTTATTTATTTACACATACAAGAGCTGGGGTACAGGCCAGAGTCCAGGGAAGTAAAAGGATTCACCAGAGACAGAGGGGAGCAGAACAGGCAGACTGACTGAAACACACTGCTGAGGGGAGCAGTGGGCGAGACAGGAGAGATCTGCTGTGCCATGTGGGTCCCCTCCCTGGCAGGCAGCAGGGATCGAACTCGTGCTGCAGTGGCTGCGATTTGCTTCATAGTGTGTTGTCTAACCCACTGCACCACCAGGGAGGCTCCTTTATCTTACTTTTTTATTGAAATAACATTGTATTATAATATAGAAATTTCATATTTGCATCAATGAAAGTCAACATGTATACACCACATTAAGTCCATCATTAACAGTTCAATTCTATCTCTCAGCATACAGTTTTAAAATTCTTAAGATGACAAAAGGAGTAAATCCCTCAGTTAGGTATTGCCTTTAGGTCTATTCCTTGGAATCTGAAATATCAAAAGTTGTTTTCTGTTTTTTAATGTCATTTCTCTGTCAAGGCTTTCTTCTTGCATCTTCCTATCCCACCATCTATCCTTCAAAATAGATATTGAAACACAACCTCAGAAATATGAACCAGAAGCAGACAAAACAGAAACAAGTCATTCACAGTGAAAAGTGTGTGAGGAGAGAAGTTTTGAGGCAAATCCAGATGGCATGGTGCCGTGATGCTAACAAAAGTCTTTATTTTCAGTGAGAGCAAGAACAGGCAGGGTCTATAATGACGTGTTAACATCTGTCTGTGAATATCATCTCCATGGCACCTAAGTACACCAGTCAAACAAAAGCAATTCACAATAAACGCAAGACTCTACACTTTTTATAAGTAATTAGCATTTGAACTGACAAAGAATCATCATACACCTTTGACAAGTCCAATTAAAGTCTACAATGCCCAATGAATAACTTTCATACTAGATTAGACATGAACCAGAAAGCAGACACAAAGGAAGTTTTGATACCAAGTTTGTCTAACAGTCCACCTCAGTTGGTGGCCGCAGTGGATTAGTACAATAAGTACTGGTTTTGACATCATATCTACCTAAATTAATTCCAGATTCATCATTAGCATTGTGCTTGGGGTAACTTACTTAACTTCTCTTAGTCTTGGTTTCACTGCTTAAATGAGGAGAATTTTATGCAACCCATTGTGGACTAAATAAGATAACAGATATAGGCTCAGCAAACTATCTACCTGTTAATGTCTACTCAATAAATGTTTTTGGGTTTTTTGTGTTTTTTTGCTTTCTGTTTTCCTCATAAAATAGTTCCTATTACTTTGATCTAAATTTGTAATTGCTCATTCATTAGAAAAGCAGTTTATTGGAGCTATAAATGTGAAAAGGCTTTGTCTTTTTTCCAGTCATTTCCCATCCATACTCATTTGAATCTCCCTCCCCATCCCTGAAAGTCATCTCTGGCAGATTTCACAAGTTTTGAATATCTCTCCTTTTTAGAGTCTGATCCAGCCCAAGTTAAAATTCCAGTCTCATATCTCATTCATGCTTTCCCTTCTATCATCCCTGACTTTGCTTATGAAATGGTCTAGAAAAAAGAAGTGGTCAATGATCTCACTACCTTCCTGAGGTCTTGGAAATGTTAAGCCTTGGATGATGGTGGACAGGGTAGGGGGCAGGGCAGAAGTTACTTCATCTTATCAGTGATCAACTGCATCCTCCCATGTGGCCTTTTGCTCTTCTAGCCAATGCTGACTGAATGTCTGTGAGGCGCACAAACCAGGGCTGTTTCCCACCTGGAGCACCTGTGTGGGATCCATGGAAGACTGCCCAGAACCTTCTGGAGCTCAGTTCCCTGAAGTGAGACACTTAGGCTTAGTTCAGTCTTCAGTCTACAGCAGCCTCCAATCCCTGGGAGCCCCACCCAAGACCACTGCTACTGTGGTTCCCTTATGTGGTCAGCGTGCTGGAAATACCTGAGTCCAGCAGCCTCTGGAAGTTTCTACTTAGCCTGTGAGAAACACATATTATTGCCATGACAAAATTGTGGGCACAGCCAGCTCAGAGCCTCTTCCCTCCTCCTGGCCTGTCCTTTCTCTCCTAATCAGCTTTCCCTGTTCACTAGAGCATTGGGTAGAGAAGTGGAAGTATTGCCTGAGTCTGTCCAGCTGCAGACTAGAATGCCTGCACCCCTTCTTTTCTGTTTTCACAGACACCCCCATCTTTCATACCCTTGCATTAACTCTTCCTTCAGCCAGCTTGGGAGCTGGTGGTGTTACAGGGCAGGGAGAGGGACACCCAAAAACTCCCAAACCTGCCCTCTCTAAATGAGTTCTGCCATCTGCTGCATCAAGACAAACATATAAGGCCTTTAATGGAAAAGAACTTTAATACAATTAGGGCACAATACAGAAAGGACAAAGAACATAGTTACTAAGTTAAGCATCCAAAGTTACCCATCTCCTTGAGGGTAAAAGTCCAGCCAAATAGGACTGGCCCAAAGCAAGGCCCAAAAGCCTGCCACAAGTCTAAAGTACCTTTCGGTGGAGACCCATAGAAAAGACTCAGAAATAGCCAGACAAGTCTGGGAGGAAAAGAGCAAAATCAAAATCAAGATGTAAGCTGCCATTGTTAAGCTCCCCACGGGTCTCTCACCCACATCTGCTCCAACCAGTCCAAGACCAAGAAGCTAGTGCAGTTTCTTCACATGTCCCTCTGCTCCGTGTGCCTCCTCCAGGTCTCCTTGCTGCTCTCCATCCTGCTTCCTTCTCCCTCCCTTCCTTCTGTCCCCCTGTCCTCTCTCCAACATCTTCCCTACTCAGCTCCACCCACTTAGGGCGGAACTGGGATTCTGGAACTTCCCCCTTTCCTGGGGACCACCCTGTTACAGTGGGACTGGGTACTCACCACTAACACTAGACTTCTCACAAGGCTCATGACTTTTCCTTGCTCTCCTCAGGCGTCCTTCCATATTATCTTGCAGATTCAGGGGTTCTCATTCGATGGGACTGATTTGGCTGGTGTCTGGCTGCAATTGTTTGTGGGTCTCTCTAAAATGCAGGGTATGTGCTATTGTTAGTTTTATCTGTTAGATTCAAGCCATGGATTTTGGAATACACGAAATGTGTTAATGTTGGATTATGATCTCATCACAAAAATAAAAATGGCAAAGTATGAAAATAATGAAATTGAATACCTAGTGGGAAATACAATTAAGCAATGTACACAATTGTCTCTCTGTAGTTTTGTCACAAACTTCCTTGAACTACAACTTAATAGCTAGTGAGTCTCCACCACAAGCTCCTACACAAGATAGTAGGAATGATTCAGCCTTTTATTTCTGCTCCCCAGAAGTCTTCATGCTCCTCTCTAAGACAGTGTTAGTTCAAGGAACTCAGGGGACCCCAAGGAAACAGGGGACTGAGTTCTTGGGTCTAGACAATCCCTGAGGTCGATGCCAGTTCTGGCTTTACAGTAGTGAGCCCAGTATCTCCTGGGCAACAAGTGTGGTTTCTTCTCTGGTAGGCTAATTAGCTTCTGTGACTGAATCATCAGGTGACTAACTGGAGACCGTGCTCAGCTTGGTGAAGGTCAGATCCCTCTCACTGCAGTCTCAACCTGAGCTTCACTGTGCAGCACAAGACACCCATGTTCTCTACCGGGTCCGCTGGTGCTTACAGCTTGTCAGTCTCTTGGTGAATGCGGTGACAGGCCCCCTGACCCTCTGCTCAGCAGCTGTCACATGTGAGAGCCAAGCAGGAGTCCAGTGGGGCCTTTACATCCAACCATTCCATCACATCCTCTTTTTTTTTTTTTTAAGATTTTTATTTATTTATTTTTATTCATACAAGAACTGGGGTACAGGCCAGAAGTGCGAGGATCCACAAGACAGAGTGGGGAGCAGAACAGGCAGACTGACTGAAACACACTGCTGAGGGGAGCAGCGGGCGAGGCAGGAGAGGTCGGCTGCGCCCTGTGGGTCCCCTCCCTGGCCAAGGGCAGGGATTGAACTCATGCTGCAGTGGCTGCATTTTGCTTCACAGTGCATTTCTTAACCCACTGCGCCACCAAGGGAGGGCCCTCCATCACATCCTCTTAATGGCTCCTCTGTCCTTTGTGGGATGATTTTAAAACTATGGTATTCCTTTTCTATCTATTGCCTGTAACAATACTCTTTCCAAAGTTTCCTCTGGAACTTTCTATAACCACTGGATAAGAAGACTGAACTATGAAGCACTTAGGTCACTGAGAATTTTTCAGAATGACCATCTCCTCCTATGTAAGTCACAGAAAAAAGAAACCATCTTATTTACGTGGTAATTTCTAGAAGACATTTTGTACATTATTTGCTGCTTTAATGTAATATAAATGAAACAGCACACCATATTACTATGATAGTACTGCCCTCAATAATACTACAAAAATCATGAAAAAAGTTTTTTCAACAACTATAAAGCTGGAAATTAAGTCACCATTGTTTTGCAAGGAGGAGCTTCTCCTAGGTACATATAATAAAAGCCTATGTTACAGAGAAGAAAGTAGGATTTAAGGAGAATCTTGATCACTACAGAAAGTAAGCATGCCTGTGCAATTTACAGAAGTTTCCTCCTTTTTGGAAAACATACAAGGACGTCACTTAAATTCATTAAAATCATTAAATTCCTAAAGTCCAGTCAAATGCATGGCAGTTCAAAAATATAATTGTATTTATTATATTTAACATCTAGGAAATAGCACACTTGAATGGAAAGTTGTTTTGTTTCTCAAGATAGTCTATTTCACATTATAAAAAATCATTTGAAAATCTAGTGCCTTTTTTATGCTAATCCTCTTTAACTGATATCGCCTTGCAAGTCCTACAGTTTACAGCTTTCAAAAACTTCAGAACCAACATTTCACATTTGCTGCTAGAGTAGATTTCAAAGTCTTTATGCTCTAAACTATCTTTTAAAAAAACTTTATTTGATTTGTGCCTCCCTGGTGGCGCAGTTTGTTGAGCGCAGCTCTGTGGAGCATCCGCAGCACAGCAGCACGAGTTCGATCCCTGGCCAGGGAGGGGGCCCACACGACGCAGCAGACTCTCCTGTCTCCCCGCTGCTGCCCTCAGCAGTGTGTTTCAGTCGATCTGCCTGTTCTGCTCCCCACTCAGTCTCTGGGGAATCCTCTCACCTCCCTTGCTTCTGGCCTGTACCCCCGCTCTTGTATGTGTAAATAAATAAATCTTAAAAAATACTTTATTTTGAGTCAACGGTTTTACTTTTAATTTTCCTAAAATTTTCCAGGTTTGAATCCATTTTGTTAGATTTAAAAAATAAAACCATCAGTTACTAACATGTGAACTGATGATATGTTAAACCAGTCAAATAAAAATATCTCAAGTTCGAACTCTAGATTTTCTGAACTTCAGAATAATAATGTTATTTAACCTTTAATTTGCATTGCATTTTTTTTTTAAATTCAAGTGCTCTCTGGAACTCTCCTTCCCTGTGAGCTGCGTGTTTACTGCTTGTTTGAATAGCAGTGTTCACTTTGTCCAAAAGGATAATTATGAGCCCTAACAAAGGTGGGATTCATTCAGACACAGAGTCTCTGGCCAGGTCGGTATTAGCAACGTGGAGAACAGAGGCAATTAGCAGCAAATACTGAATGCTCACTTTTCACAGATCTTTCTTGTAGGTCTTGTGGATAACGTGGAAAAAAGCAACAGTCTCTGCCTTCACAGTGTTAAAACTTAAATAGGAAAATCTGAAAAAAGCATCTAGACCCATGAAAAAATATGTGGTAATTTAACAACAACAACAAAAAATGCAGCAGAAATAGCTTTTGTTTGTAGCACACTTGGCTCTGGAGATGAAAATATTGAGGATTGTTTACTTGTTTACAGTAGAAGTTACCTAAGAAAGGAAAAGGATGCTGTCTAAGAAGAGATTATTTTAGTATAAAGCAGAGCACTAGCTACAGGCTTTACTCAGAGGAAGCAGCAGTACATTCCCTAATTTGTCCATGGAAGACATGGTTTAGGCTAACTGATAAGGTGCTCTTTGAAGGATTCCCTGGGAAAATCCAGTCCCAAGATTGTATAGACAGCTGTATCTTCAGTTCAGTATGTGTCCTTCCCCATAATAGGACCTTGTCCTGGGATTGGTTTCTGGGCAGTTGAAAGTGATAGGCCAGCATTGCCTTGCCCAACCTGGGTGGGTTTCCAATATTAGCATAGATAAACTCTCGAAATCATCCTCAAAAGATGTTGCAAGCTATTTGAAATAATAATGAATTTGCTTTTGTCAATTATAATGGATATGATTTTCAGTTCCTCTGAGCATTTTTCCTTTAGTCTTTTCACCTTCTCTTTGTAAACGTGCTTCAGTGTTAAAGGTGCTTGATCTGTGAGTGAATTACTCAGGTTCTGCTGTAAGCATACTGTCTATCAAGCATACACCAAATTTCCATGGTTCACAGAAGCACTCATTTTTTCTGCATTCGCATGTTAGTGGAGATCTGCTGATGGCTGGTCTCACCTTTCCTGAGTGCGCAGGATAACATGCTCCAGATTGACTTGGACCTTCCTGTCAGAATCCAGGCTGAAGAAAAATGAGCTCCCTCAAAGAGGTTCCTTTTCTGGCAAAGACCAGATGTTCCAGGAATAGTGGCTAAAACTGGCCACAGTGTCACCAGTTCGGAACAGGCAGGTGATCGTTTCTACTCAATATCTTGTCAGCCAAAGCAGGTGTCCTTGGCCAACCCAACATTGATGAGCTAAGAAAATAATCTCCACCTATACCACATAAGTGATAACACAGCAGGAGAGAGACAAAAATACAATGAACTCCTGCAATGGACAAAAGAGATCAATAATTAAACATAGTGTCTGGTGATGACTGGTAAATACCACTCTAAGAAACTCACAATTACAAAAAAAGTCAAGAAGTAGCAATTTATATATGTATATATATATTTTACATTTTAAAAAGGACAGGTATGTTAGGAAAAGGAAAAGAGAGAGGCACCTGCAGAGTCACAGGTAGCAGGAGAACTCTCTGGGAGGTAGCAATTTAAACTTTGTAAGGATGACTCAAGCACAGACCAGCCATAAAGCATCCCCGGATCTCCTCAGTCATTCTCTCAAGTGATGAAGTGGATCTTTTCTGACTCAGTTTCATAGCACAACCTTCACCTTCATTTGGTCTTGTATTTCAGCAATGATTAGCTAAACGATACCTTTTCTTCTGGGTTCCACTCTGGCCTCTGCCTCTGATACTCTTTCTCATCAAATGCTTCATCTTTACTCACTCAACCTGGGTCTGGTATCCTCACCACCCAAATTCTCACATTGCAGTTGACCTGACAAGTGGGACTCCTGACTATGTGTGTCTCACCTGTGAATTATCCAGCCCCACTGCAGAGCGTCTATTCTCAAAATACGGTAATTGAAAGTCAGTAGAAATCTATCATGAATCCAGTTCACTTAATCATAGCAATTAAAAATTATGATTAGATTTTATATGTTTTTAAGTTAAAACAAAGTAATTAGATGTTCTCCCACTTCCTGATGACAAGTAAGAGAATTTGTGATTAAAAATAGATCTGCCATATGACCCAGTAATTCCACAACTAGGAATCTACCCAAAAAATCCAAAAACACTAATTCAAAAGAAAACTTGTAGGGGTTCTTGGAAAGAACAAAGAGAGTAGGAAGCACAAACGACCATTGTAGTAGACATGGGTGATTTGGTGGTGAGTAGATTATGGTTTTAATAAGTGGTGGAGGTATGCAGATACGATCCCAATTAAAAATTAATTAATTTTAAAAAGATTTTATGATCTTATCCTTGCCACTCATTAAAAGTTACAGTGACATACTCTGTGATTCTTGTTAACTTCATTCAATTAATGGCAGCATGAACTTTAATGGTTTCCTATAATCCTACTCAATAATATATAAAATATTTTTCATAAAATTATCCTTATTAATACATACATAACTTTTATTCAACACTAATCCCAACGTTATACAACACAATCCTTAAACTTGAAAGTTTAAAAGTTCTTACACATTGAACAAATACATTTAAATTATGTAATTTCTGACTTAGATGACACAAATTATTATTTTATTATTTGGTCTTGAACCGTATTTGCATCTGACTTTGCATAGAAGTCTTATTTTCATGAACCTCATTTGCATGTTGTTATTTGCTTATTGGCTCAGAACCAGTCCCTTCAGACATTCAGGTACAACTGGTCACCCTACAAAATTTAAGTCAAGAGGAACAGACAGGCTCCTGTTACCATGGAGATTATAGTTTACAGTTATTATCTGCCAAAGGTACTGATAAGAAAGAGCAAAGCAAATTAAATAGAAAATATATTTTGGGGTAGCTAGGTATGCTGCTACCAATGGAGGTGAGGAAGCTCTCTGAGCTGAAATCTAGAGGAAGGAAGAGATAAGTAACGTGGCCTCTGGCAATGAGAAGACCTGAGAAAAGAGATCTCTAGGCTTAGAAGAAAATGGGAAAATGCCCTTTTGTATGAATGGGCCCCTGGTGTCCAGGAGACATGAGAGATGAAGGCAAGACACTGGTGCCGGGTAGACAAAGGAAAGCATGGAAACTGAAGATCAGGCATGATGGGAGGGCCCCGCCCCCCCGACCCCCCCCACTGACGGAGTTTTGCTAAAGATAATAGTGTTTGCAAGGGGTGGTGCCAGCAGACAAAGACCTGTAATGTGGGTATGAAGAAACAAGGCTGGGTATTCGAGGACTTGGTAACTATCACACTCTCTTCTCTAACTATGCAAACTAGGTCAAATGAGCCACGCATAGGAATCTTGTTTTTCTTGTAAAATATAGACCTCTAATTTTCAAGTACTATTATAGACTAATAAATTAAATTAAACAAAACCTAATGATCTAACTGACATGACTAATTGACTGACAATTGATACTGTTACAGTAGCCCTCTTTATTTTGTCTTAATCATATTTGGAATCTATTTCAGCCTAAAATGATATAGCACGTAGCTTTGTGGCTAGTATCCTAGCAACGAAAAAATAAGCACTTTCTTTGTACTAAGCTAATAGCCTTAATATGTTCATACATAGGTGGAAGGAAAAATAGCACAGCTTAGATAGAAACAAAAATTCTTTCATTAGATAACTAGAAAAAGTTCATACTCATTCAGTCAATACATATTTGTTAGATACCCATTAAATGTCAAACATCAAGATGATCACTGAGGATTTGAGGTGCGTGCCCAACTTAAGGCAGAGACTTCATATTTAGTAAATCATTTATTAAATTAATGAATAATCTTAATTCTTAAATTAGTGTACAAATTATACTCTGGGCTTCAGTTCAGTTGAATATATATTGAAAAGACTGCTTGTAAGGATTTGCCAGAGAAACAGAGCCAATAAGATTTATATATAAAAAAGATTTACTCTAAGGAATTGACTCATACAATTATGGAAACTGGAAAGTCCCAAGATCTGCAAGGTGAGTCAGTAATTTGGAGAGGAAAGATAGTCCACAGTTCAAAGTTCAAGGTTTGAGCACAAGGCCAACTGATGGTGCAGTTCCAGCCTGAAGGTGAAGCCTCAAGATCAGAAAAGGTCAATGTTTCAACTGGAATGTGAAGGTTAGGACAAAGTCACTGTCCCATTATGAAGGCAGTAAACAAGAGGAATTGTATCTTACTTGGGAAGATTAGCAATTTTTTTTTTTTAAAGATTGATTTATTTATGCATACAAGCACTGGGGTACAGGCCAGAGGTGTGGGGAGGTGAGAGGATTCACCACAGAGAGCAGGGAGCAGAACAGGCAGATCAACAGAAGTACACTGCTGAGGGGAGCAGTGGGCACAGCAGGAGAGGTCTGCCATGCCATGTGGGTCCCCTCCCTGGCTGGCAGCAGGGATCAAACTCGTGCTGCAGTGGCTGCTTTGGCTTCATGGTGCGTTGCTTAACCCACTGCGCCACCAGGGAGGCCCAGATTAGCAATTTTATTCTAGGATTTTTGCTCAGCCTTCAAGTGATTGGATGAGGCCCATTCATATCATAAAGGACAATCCACTTTTACCCAGTATCCACTGAAAGGTTAGTCTCATTCAAAAATATTCTCAAGAAAACAAGCAAAATATAATTGATCAAAAATTGGGCACTCTGTTGACACATAAAATTAATTATCACAGTGTCCAGTTCTCATGACTGATGGAACACAGCAGACCAGTGATAAGGATGGCAGCAGAGAAGAAAAGATATAAAAGATTGAAGAGGTGGAGGGAAAGTTAGAGTAAGCATATTATTACCCAGATTATACTCATATGCAAAGTATGTGTAAGGGGGCAAATGTTGGGTGCAAAGTTGAGTCATCTCTCCAAAGAGCTGACACTGGCCATGTCTGTGGCTGTATATTGCAGTGACCTTTAAGCTGCTGAGGAAAAGCAGCTTTAAAAGCATACACACAGGGAAACTTGTGAAACAAAACTGGTGTGCCCTCTTCCTTGGCTAGCTCCTGCATCTTGGAGACAGTGCTGCAATTTCAATGCAACGCACAAACACATGGTTGTGAGCAAAATATTAATGACAACCTTGAGAAGTCACACAGTTCAATATTCTGCTTTCAAGTACACTGAGTCTTCAGAAATGAGATGATCTCTTTTTTTCATTTTTCTGTTTCTCCAGAAAGGAACATCCCTGTGGCTAATTCATTACCAGAAATATTCAATTTCCTCTAAAATATTGCCCCACATAATATTAGCTCATGATGAAAGGTTTCTTAGAGTAACTAGGTGTTCCGATAATACAATTATTGTTGCTACTATTAACACCGTGGGACAGTTCTCTATAACGTCAAAGGACATGAATTGTGTGACGGGACATGTTAATTGGTCTCTTTGGAAATCACCCCCTTCCATTGTAAAATGAAAGTTTGGCTGAGAAAATCATTATAGAGTCTTCTAGTTTTAATGTTGTATTTATGATTTCTATAGCTTTAATAATGGATTCCTCCTCCTCCCCGTCTCCCACCAGGCCATGTCCCCCCTTAACAGGTACATACTGCCCTCATGTGGTCAAACTTGAGATAATAAACGGTCATTGAAACCAGGGAGTGGAAAGCTTCTACTTGATGTCAGAATTACTGAAGGATTAGTAACAAAATCAGTTTGAATCATTCATGCACTAAAAGTGCCAGTGTCTTACCCATTCATAGAGATGCAAAATTTCCATATAGAATAATATTAGAAAACCTACTATTAGTTAACCGTATGAGCACAATTTACATGCTAGATAGTATTTTACACATCACATCTCATTTGAGTCTGCAAAACAACCCTTCTTTTAAAATATATCAATTTTTAGAAACAAAGCCGGAAACATGCTAGAGAATCACAATAAATAAACATAAGTCCAAGTTGTCTGAGTCCATAGCCCAAACTTTTTCACCACCGATATCTCACTCTTATCATTTTATAGTCATAAGAGCTTATTTTTGAAATTCCTTTGTTTTAGGAGACATACATAAGGAAAAGGTAGAAACTTATTAATAGTGTGATAATATATAAGAAAACCATACAATTAGGCATTTCACAAAATACCTAATGTGAATTTAGGAGATCAAAGTATGTTAGGTATTTTTGAATTAGGTATTTTCATTTAATAATATTCACTATCAATCATGATACGACTCAACAGACATTCAGTACCTTATACTAACTGAACAGTAACCATTTCTTAGCAGTTCAAACATTATTGTTGGTAAATATGAATGATTTGTTAGAAATTTTGTAACTAAAGCATTTTTTTCTGGGTAGATAGCTGCTGTAATGGATGACTTCAAAAAGCAAATCAGTAGTAGGTTTGTATTCACTTGCAAAAGAGAAAAGCCATTTTTAGTTTTTAAAGTGGGAGGACAAGTTCATTGCTAGGTGCAGCATAAAACATTAGAATTAAGAGATTAGGAATCATGTTAATTATGACTCTCTTCTGTGACTTATGTGTTCTTCGCTGCATTAGGAAATTTTCATGTACAATTTAAAAAGACGAGATTCTGGGATTTGCATATGTTCTGCTAGTTGCTGCACTCCATTATTCTAGTCAATGTCAAAAATCTTGGGTTCAGATCCACCTTCATTTTGTCCACTGTTTAATAATGCAAAGTCACTCCTTAACTGTGTTAAGTTTCAAAAACCCCCATGGTTGGAGGATTTGTGTCTGGTGAGATTTTTTAAAAAGATTTATTTATTTATGCATACAAGAGCTGGCGTGCAGGTCAGAGATGCCCTGAAGAGTGAGAGGATTCACCAGAGACAGAGTGGGGAGCAGAACAGGCAGATGGACTGAAACACATACACTGCTGAGGAGAGCAGCAGGTGAGGCAGGAGAAGGTCTGCTGCGCCATGTGGGTCCCCTCCCTGGCCAGGGATGGAGTTCGTGCTGCTGTGCAGTGGATGCTTCACAGTGTGGTGCTCAACCCACTGCACCACCAGAGAGGCCCCAGGTTTTTTTTCTTTTTTTATCTACTTAGCTATTTTTCAGCCATCTGTCTCAGACTTGAGGTTAATGGTCTTATCTCTGCCCATGATCATTTAATGACAAAACATGCTACCAGGTTCTTTTAGCGCATCACACAGAGTGTGTCTCAAAAACAGTCTCTCTCCCTAGATATTATGCAGAGTTCAGATTCTCTGCCATTCATGTTATCTGTCTCTACTTTCTAGTCCCAATTCGAAAAACTCTCTTTACTTAAAATCTCTAGTTGTGGAAATATAACCTGAAGCAAAATTTGTCTGAATTTTCTGGGTCAGGGATAATATCTAAGAAATTACATCTGATACATAAACCCTAAACAAATTAGAGTCATTAGGAAATTACCATATTTCCCTCTTAAAAATGATAGCTAATTCCTATATGACAACTAATACATGGGTGACTTAGGAGAGGAGATCATTAAGAAGCAAAGAAGATGGGAAGCACTATAATCTTCAAAATAAGATTATATTTATTCAAGGACTTAACAGTGAAGAGACAAATCTACAAAAGCTGATTCTGAATCTTGTCCTAAAGGGAAACTTTTAGCCAGATAATTATAGCAATGTTATGAATCAACCTTATGAATTAAACACTCTTAATCCATTATTTCTAATCCTCAAAGCTACACCAGACTTAGATGTTATTTCCAACTTTTATATAATGAAACTGAGACTCCAAAGGATGATTGTTTTAATATAAGGTAATAAGCAGACAAATATAAGAACCCTTATTTATCCAAATCTAAAACTGTTTTATCCACTCTTTTGTGTCATATCCACTTTGACGGTACCTAGGGTCTTAGCAAAATGATTACCTTAAAAACTTTGTGGTGCATAAATATGGTATTAAAATGGTAAGTCTTCATGAACAAGGCAAGGATTACTTTTTGACATTTTACTTCAAGTTCTAGCTAATGCAATAACGAAAGGTAATAAAAACTACATAGATTGGTGCAGGGGGAGAAATAAACTGTCTTTGTTTACAGATGACAGAGTCATCAATGTAGAAAATCTGAATGAACCCCAAAACTGTATTACTATGAGAGGATAGCATGGGTGCAAGGCACAAAGTTAAGATACAAATCAATTTCTTTGCTCTATACCAACAATGAAAAGTGGAATCTGAAATTGTAAACATAATATCATTTATATTAGCATCCTCCCAAAATGAAATACCTAGGAATAAACCTTACAAAATATGTATAATATCTATATAAGTAAAACTACAAGACTGATAATATAACAAAGAAGGCTACAGACTGGATGATTACAATGATATGACATTCTGTAAAAGACAAAACAGTGGAAACAGTGAAAAGATTGGTGATCGCCAGGGATGGGGGAGGAGAGAATGACTAAGAGCAAATAGGATTTTTAGGGCAGTAAAACTATTCTTTTGTATTCTATAATGGTGCATAAAGATCATTATACAATTCCATAGAACATTCTACAAGATTCAACCTTAATGTAAATTACAGACTTTGAGGGAAAATGGTATGTCAGCTAGGCCATGGATGGCAACACGTGTGCTGTTCTGGGGTGGATGCCCACAGTCCAGGAGGCCACGTGTTTGTGGGATCTTATGTGTAAAGATCTCAATCTTCTGCTCAGTTTAGCTTTGAACCTAAAATTGTTCTATCTGAAAAGTAAAGTTTATTACTTATTGAATGTTGAGCAGTTAAAAATCATTTAAACCAAGTTAACCCTCAATCCAAGGAAATTAACCCCTTCTGAAGTTAATTCTCTCTATGGTTTTCTGTTAGTGGCTATCTTTTCTTGATACCATTGTTGCAACAGAGATTTCTAGAGTTGTTGAATGCAAGGCTAGATTAACAATCAGGAGTCACCCTCCTATAAATTCCGCACAAAGACTGGCTTTTCTATATGCTAGTCCCCTCTCTGCGATCCTTGCCTCTTACATCTGATCATTGGAATGATAGGACTTTTGCTTGGGCAATAGAAGTCAAAACAGAATGGATAGTTATTAAAACAGAGTGCACCTTAGTATTAATGAAATACACAAATAAGAATAACAGATTTTCGCAGAACACAAATATGACAAGTTTCTATTTAAAATAATTGCAGAGAGAATAAGAAAGCATTAGGTTCCTGCAAATATGACAGTCATGCAAAGTATATTGTTTTTGCCTACAAACTCCAGATGTTTCTCATACTTAAGACGGTGAACTTAGTCTAGCTCTATGAGGACAGAACTGACATTATTTTGCTAGGAGGAGTTAATAATAGCTCTAAGAGAAACCCATTAGCTCTGTCTCTGTGGAACATGTGATGCAACAGGGATACAGCACTTCTCTATTCACTTCATTCAAATGTCAGCAGAATAGAATTGGGTTGAGGTTTCCATAGAAACCTGTGGGAGTTTCAGGTGTTCCTGGGGCATTGTGTTCCATTTACTGTTTGGAGAAAGAAGGTCTACATTATAGGTTTTCATTAGTAGCATTTTCCTGCATTATTAGAAGCTGACCAGGGAGTTACCACGTTCTCTTTGTGTCTTATTGCATGTTTGGCAGCCCCTGTTACAGCATTTCTCCCACTGAGAAAATGGAACGAGCTCCTTCCAAAGGGTGACAGATACTACCCGTTAGTGGTGACTGTTCAGACAGCATTTCTTCTCTTGGACCAGAAAGGACATTTCATTTACCTACCTAGAAATTTACATTGTGCATTTTCTCATGAAGAATCCTACAGTCTCCACAAAATGCTGCAAATATAAGAACTTAAGGACAAATGGGAGGACTCTATGGCCCCTGACACAGGGATGAAGGGTTGAGATTTCAAAGTATCATTCCAGTTTTCAGTGTAAAATCCTAGACCAAAGAGAATCAGTGCTTTCAGCCCAAACCCTAGCAAATTGATTATCTGGGGAATGAGATCCTTTCCTGAAGTATAAAGAAAAAAATCAAAATCAAAATTTGTAATGATTCTTCAAGACCAGAAAGAATGACTCACATGTCAGTTATATGAGAACATGCAAAACTCATAGTGGACTACAGAAAGCATGACTGATAAAGAAAGCCAACACAGAAATAAAATGAATAATAGGAAACCACCACAAGACATGCATCGAGTAGCTGAGGACACCCTGGCATGGGTGATAAACCATGCATAGGTGCTGAAATCTGACAGCTCAAGTTACATCTCAGAGTGGACATCTCAGGATGTCGAATATATTCTTTAATTGCTTTGCAAGTCAACTTCATCGTGTGTGAAGTGAGGATGTTAATTCCTGCCTTGCAGGGTTGTAAGGATTAGAGGTATTGGACAAGATTCCTTCTTATCAGTATATTCATTGTTTGAAACCCTGCAGTCCAGATATCCAAGGAATACAAAATTCCTTATATCTTGAAAGCAATCACAAAAGACCTAATCATAAATTTAATATTTATTCAAACATTTTTCCCTACACAACATTAGCAAGCTTCTCAGCTTCTGTCTCAAGTTATCTGATCATCTTTAGTTGATTATTTAGGTTTTCACTATCTTATGCAATTACAATGCTCATTGATAACAATAATGAATTAATAATGTTTATCTTTAGAAGGTATAATATATATCATGAAGCATAAAAAGTGGACTGCACAGGGGCATAGCATAGACCAGTGACCCACCCTGTGATTGTATGAGTTACTAGATGAATAACTTTGAGCAAGTACCTTCACTTTTCTGTGGCTCAGTTTTCCCATCTATTAAATGAAAGTGATACCAGGCTTGGTCTATGTAATCAAGAGCAGAGGTGATGGTGTGAGGCTTTCAAGATTAGGTTAGAATAGACACTGATGCTTTCCTCTCAGTCATCCTTTGACATTCTCTCAATCTTTCTGTAAGCAAGCAGCCAAGGTGTACCCAGGGACCCCGAACTTTTAAGGGGGTCACACTCTAAAAGCACATGCTTGGTATGAAAGATCTTTAATTTGTGTGTAAGAGATAGAGAGAAAGGATATTCCTAATAATATTCCCCAAATTACCCATCCCCTCATGGGTAAATGTCCTGCTAAACAGGCTTAGCCCAAAGTAGGGTGACTGATGGGAAAACTTGCCACAAGTCTAAGGCAACTTCTGATAGGGACCACAAGAAAGGCAGTTGGGAGTGTTGGGATTGAAAGAAAGAACCAAAATTCAAAATACACCATATAATGTACTGTGGGGTAAATAAAGATAATGGCTGCCTCTGTCTCTGTCAAAATGCTAACATCCCAGGAGCAGCTTCTCCATGTCTCTTACCCACACGTGTCTTCCTTCTTCAATCCACCCCCAATATATATCTACCTCAGTCATTCCCAGTTGCCCCCATCCCACACGATATGCTGGGAACTGTAGTCCAAGATGGCTGCATGTAAGTGGGGATGGGGGAAATGGTACCCTGTCCATGTGCTGTGACACTCCTCCGAGAACTTTCACTGAAATGCTTTCAGTAACATCCCTGATCACTTTGAAGAGAAATAACTGGCATGCTACAAATAACCCTCTAGAGAGCCAGATTGTTAGGAGCTTAGGCCTTTCCCCAAAAGCTAAGGACTTAAGAACTATCAAGTCTCTTGCCAACAGTCACAGGAGCTTGAAAGAAAATCGTCCTTCTGATGGTGGCGGTCACTTTCTTTAGCCTGAGACAAGACGGTCTGACAAAATCACCCAGCCAAGTCCTTCTCAGACTCCTGAGAAGAGATAGAGATTGAGATAATCAGTGTTAGTGAAGGAGAACAAAAAACTGCCACCCTAAAATTTTTTTGTCAAATAGTGTATGTCATGATAGGGATTCAGAAGATGGAGTGAAGTTGGTTTTGATATTTGCATGTAAGTTTCTCTCTAGAAAGGCCTCTCCAAGAAGACCTAATCTTACTCCTTTTCAAAGGAGAAGGCAGAAATTAAATTTACTTTAAAGCTACATTCCCTAATCTATACAGTTATAAATACTTAATGCAGACTAAACCCCCTGTGTTATATGCAAATTTAATTAAAAATTTACACCTCCCATAAGATGCAATTGATAGTGTTCATTCTAAAAATTAGCAGAAAATTGTGACCTCCACTTTTCAAAATATTAGTCTGTCAACAATGTTTTAAACTATGTAGTATGTCTTCTTGATCCCCTTAAACCTACAAAAATCTGTTCTATATGATCAATCCGTGTGCATCTTATTCATCTACCTTCCTCTTTATCTCTCCATCCCACCCACACTGTCATCTTTTATATTTCTGGAATATGCCAGTCATATTTCCACTTCTAGTCACTAGCGTAACTATTCCATCTGACAAATATCTGAATTTCTCAATCGCACTTCCTCCAGTCTTGTGTCAATTGTCTCCCCCTCCTGGGACCTAAAACACATGATTTAAAATCTCAGCCACACCCTTCTCACACCTGACTCTCCTTATCCCATTTCATGCCCTGTCAGGCTCAACTAATTCCTTTGTGTACCTCTCCTCACTGGAACAAGTTCCTAGAGTCCAGGCCTTTTTGTCTCTTTAGTCACTTGTGCACTGAAGTGTCCTCATTAACTAAACCAATGCCTGCCTCTTAGTCAGTGTTCAATATATAATAATATACTTGTTGATGTGGGCTTAGGAGATAAATTTAGTTTATTCAAGTTGCTTATTTTTACAGTAGCAATTATTCTGGGGTAGGGATAGCTGCCTATATTAAATTTTCCTACTCAGTGGGTTGTCAAAAAATAGCAACTATGATCTGAAAATAAGCCTTCATTTAAAAATAAAAAGCATTAGCTTGAGTCACTTAGAAAGGTAAGGCACAGGACCTCCCAGGTGGTGCAGGGCTTAAAGTCTCAGCACTATCAAGGTATCACCAGCCACTGCTCCATGAATTTGATCCCCAGCCAGGGCGCTAACCCACATGGTGCAGCAGACCTCTTGTGTCTTGCGACTGCTCTCTGTAGCGATATATTTCAGTAGATCCACCTGTTCTGCTCCCCACTCTGTCCCTGGTGAATCCTCTCATGCCTACCCAGCCCCCCTCCCCCGCCCTGCGCCTCAGGCCTACCCCCCATTCTTGTATGCATAAATAAATAAATAAAAATAAATCTTTAAAAAAAGGAAGAGGACAAGGCATGAAAGTGTGGAAGAAATGTTAGGCAAATGATGTGGAACACACCTCCCCAGTCACAAAGAAGTACCCTAAAATGCAATTAACATACCAATGCAGACCCACATAACAGGTCAGGCTGGTCTGTGTCCTTTGACAATTATGTCCTGCAAACCCCCCTTTCCCCTAGGAATTAGTCATAAAACATGCAATTCTCTAGCGGATATGGAGATAGAGAAGTATAAAAGGAACTCCCAGCCTTTGTTTGAGGCCCAGACTTTTGGAGAAAGGTCCATGTCTGGGTCCATATGCATATGAATATGGAATAAAGTGCCTGGTCTCCAGAAACTTGAGTACTGCCTGGTTTATCTTTCCAAAGCCTTGGGCCAGAGTGATTCTGTAACAAAAGAACTGATGAGGTTGACATGAAAATTGACCTGTGAACTTAGGATCTAATTAAAACTTTAACACTCAACAACGCAAGCAATAGATCTTATACATCATATTCCATAGATCTCATCTCATCATATGTGCATGTAATGGAGACGTCTGTGTATATATCTTTCCTCTTACCAAGCAGCACAGATGCTGATTATTTTCATTACCAACTTGTATCAATAAAATATTGATGCAGGTGAGTGAGGTTACCTTGCAGCTGTCACAGCCTCTCACCCTAGTAATTACGGGTTCTTGTCTTGTGAAGCCGTAGAGAGGAATTCACAGTCGTTTTGGATAAGTAAGCAGAGAGCAGCAACCTTCGTCTTGAAAAGAAAGGTTTATTTAGGAAAAAGGGAAGAATAAAGACTCCCTCGTTTAAGGTACCTGGGAGGGGCAAGAGAGCCAAGGTGGAGTCAAACCTTAGGGAATATATACCTTCTTTCCCTCATTATTCTACAATTTTACCAGTCTTTTGGTGATTGGTTATTCCTTGATGGTCCCACTTAACTTAGAATCTTTGGTACCTGGAATCTAGTCCATCTGGAATTTCCAGTGCCTGGAGCCTACCTTAGTTTGCATCCATTAGCTCTTTTTTGTGTTTGAATGCCCTGTTCTTTTTCAGAAGTTTGCATTTCCCTATCTACCAGGGCCTGCCTTCCTTTTGTTCCAAGACTTAACTATTCCAGAGTCTCACTTATTCACCTCCTCCAAAGCTGCCCAATTTCTAATTTTTCCTTGCTTAACCTAAGCCTCAATATGACTCTCTGCACCTCAGTCAAAACTAAAGATAAATCAAATGGTAGTTTCTAAAAGGTTTAAGTGGGTCGGGCCTCCCTGGTGGTGCAGCAGGTTGAGCACCGCACTGTGAAGGGAGGGGGAGGGGAAGGGGAAGGAAGCGGGAGAAAGAAAGGAGGAGTCAGGCCATGTTTCTGACCAGCAGGAACTTTTATTGCACTCCATGGCGAGGTTCTCCAATCCCCAGAGTGGGGGTAGGGGAAGTCTCACTCAGGTTACAGGCTGCAAGGTTTTAGGCGGGGTACTTAGATGTGGAAGATTTTGAAGCTCCTTCTGGTGGGAAGGTTGTGGCAGTGTTACAGGGCAGGGAGAGGAGCACCCAGAACCCCCAAGCCTGCCCTCTCTGAATGGGTTCTGCCATCCGCGGCATTAAGACAAACACATAAAACCTTTAATGGAAAGGAACTTTAATACAACTAGGGTACAATAAAGAAAGAACAAAGAATATAGTTACTAAGTTAAGCATCCAAAGTTACCCATCTCCTTGAGGGTAAAAGTCTTGCTAAATAGGATTAGCCCAAAGCAGGGCCCAAAAACCTGCCACACATCTAAAGGACCTTTCAGTAGAGACCCATAGAAAAGGGTCAAAAAGAGTCAAACAAATTTGGGAGGAAAAGAGCAAAATCAAAATCAAGATGAAAGCTGCCATTGTTTACCTCCCCACATCTGTTCCAACCAGCCCAAGACCAAAAAGCAAGCACAGTTTCTTCACATGTCCCTCTGCTCCACGTGCCTCCTCCAGGTCTCCTTGCTGTTCTCCATCTTCCTTTCTTCCTTCTCTCTGCAGAAAATCTTTTTTTCCTCCTCAGCTCCACCCACTTAGGGCGGAACTAGGATTTTTGGAACTTCCCCTTTTCCTGGGACCACCCTGTTACAGTAGCCCCGGGCTGTTTTCGGGAAAAGCCGAATCAAGACCCACTTCACACCTAGCCTATCAGCGTTTCCTTTGCTCTGTAAACAAGAAACAGAGTTGTGCCCTCCAAGAGTCATCCAGAACATTGCAAGTTGCCCAGTTTCCTTAAAAGGGACTGCACCCCTTTCTCAAGAACAACCTGACCTGAGATGTTCCGGATCGGAATGTTAATCCGTTGAGTTTGTCTCTTGTTCCTTCTGCAGGACAAAGGGGAGGAGCGGGTTAATGTGAAGTGAAGTGTAGAAAGCAAAGGCAAGAAGAAAGCATGAAGAATGGGTTGTTACCAACTAAGCAGAGCCACTGGGAGGCAAGTAGATAATAATAAAAGTAAGAAGCTATTTTTAAAAGAAAGAAATAGCTCGCATCGAGCACTTAAATGTGCCAGGCATCTTATAAAGTGTTTTCATGCGGATTGCTTTTCAAAAATTCCACCACAAACTTAAGACGTTGGTGTTATTTCTATCTTCCTGTGAAAATAGAGAATCAGGCTTGCAAGGTTTTGAAGGGGTAGCAATATATTAATTCAAGGAACTGGGTTTTTATTGTTGCGACTGTAAAATTTGACTACACATTCATAAACATCTGCGGTAGGCATCGCCCGTGTAAACTCGCATTATTTCAGGCGTAGTTCCTGAATATTTAGGGGCCATCTAAAAAGGAAAAAAGGTTTAAGGTCGAGTTTAATTCAACTGCTGCCTAATTCTACCCACTGCAGTTAAGAGGAAATGCAGCTCACACCAGAGTGGTTTGCATTTTCACATAACTGGGCAAAGACTGGCTCGGGGCTCTTCTCCAGATGAAGGTGATAAAATCAGAAAGCACGTGCACCTGCAGCCAGCTTCAGAGCCCCGGGGGCGACCGCAGCGTCCGCGTCTCCAGGACCCGCACCCCACTCCGCAGCCCCCGCCCCTCGACCCCCTGAAGGGGGAGGAGCCAAGGAATCGAAAGAGAAAACCCGGAGTGGTGGCCGCTGCTGTCCCGCCCGCGCGGGCATGGAGCCGCGAGCGCTGCGCTGGCTCTGGCTGCTTTGCTGCTGCTGCTGCTGCGGCCTCAGTGCGGGCCCGGGCACCCCAGTCTCCCGCTTCGGGCCGCCGAGCCGCCGGGGACCCGCAGCCGCCTTCCGGGTACCGAGCGCGCGCCTCCTGTCTGTTTCCTTCTCGCCCCTTCTGTCCCGGGTCGGGGCTGGGCGGAGGGGCCCCGGGCACTGACGCTCCGGCGTCGCCTGGCCCGCGGCGCTGTGCTGCAAGTGGGGGTTCTGAGCTGGGCTTACCCAAGGAACGTCCCCTTGTGTCCCGTGCCCCCCTCCCTCCCCCCCCCCGCCATCTGTCGCCCTAACCAAAGGATTTGATTTCCCAGTAGAGATTTAGTGGGGTGGATTTGTAGGAGGACGCCAGCGTAATCGGTCAAAGTGTTGATTAAGGTGAAAGAGTCACCCACCCTTTTAAACACCCCCCCTTGAAAGTTCTAGCGGCCTTCTAGAAGGCTTCACGTTAACAGGAACCAGAAATAAGCGGAAGACAGACACCTGTCGTTTTTCTTCCGGGAGGGGGCGCTGGTACCCTACTTCGGTAATCAGAGGCTGATAAACAAGGGGGGCCGCATTTAGCAAATTCAGAGAATCCTACTCCTTTATGATTTGGGCTTTTTAAAAAAAAAAAAAAACTGGGACCCCTTATGCTAGGTCAGCGCCTTAAAACTTCTTCCTGACTTGGTGGAGACGGACTGAGAGGAAGGGAAAGTATTTCATTTTCTTATCAGTTTATTTTGTAATAGTCATCATATTTGTCATGCTTCTCCATGCTTGTTGGGTTTTACCCCACTATTAAAACTGGAGAAGATCAGTTCACTGAGTAAAAATAAGGTTTTGCCTCAAACCAAGGAAACTGCAACAGATACAGATTTTGACTTTGCTGCGCTGTGTTAGATATATGTCTGATACCATTTAACGATGTTTAATAATCTTAATAGATGTTATCATCATCATTTATCATAAAAGAAAACTCATTCTGAATCAAAAATAATATTGAAGTTAGTAATGCTGCAGATTAGAAATGTATGTACTGTTTTCCTATATTCTTGAGACTTCTGGTGAGATTCTATAGCTCTGTTCTATAGGACCTTTCTCCCCCTCTCCTCTGGAAAGTTGCAGTGTGTGGGAAGTTCCAGCCTTGATTCTCTTCACCCTTATCTTTTTCCCAAACCAAAATGTGTACTTTTATCTGCAGTTTGATTGCTTTGAGTTCAATTCTAGTTTTCAAAACTAGAAGCATTGGTGCAGTTGCTTGAGAACAAAGCTTGTGTTGTCTACACTCTATCCCTGTCTCAAACCATATACTTTTTTGGGTACTTTTAATGTTACCAGTGCTCTTACAGAGTCAAAAGAAGGGGGTAGAGATTAGTGGTGTGAGGGGGCAAAGCTGAGAAGCTGAGTACTTCCAGGTTCAGATTATTTACTTTTGGCAAATAGTATAAACAACTACCAGCTGTGGCATGGGTTGTGGCTAGCTTTGACATGGTAGGAGTCACCACAGTAGAGCGATGAACAAATTCATATATGGGATTCTTTTTTTTTTTTTTAAGATTTATTTATTTACATATAAAAAACCTGGGGTATAGGCCAGAGTTGTGGGTGGTTGAGAGGATTCACCAGAGACAGTGGGGAGCAGGACAGACGGATCTACTGAAATACACTGCTGAGGGAGTAGCAAGCAAGACAAAAGTCTGCTGCACCATGTGGGTCACCTCCCTGGCCGGGAATTGAACTTGTGCTGCAGTGGCTGGTGATAGCTTGATAGTGCTATGTCTTTAAGCCCTAGGCCACCAGGAAGGCCCACAAATGGTAATCTTATAGAAAAGTTGACTTACTTCCTAAGGGTATTTCATAGTTTCCCCTAATGAGTTTGAAGAAGTTCCCTTTCACTGTTGACTTGAGAATTTTTATCATGATAGGATGTTGAATTATATTAACCGATATTTTTAATATTTATTGAAAATATCATTTTTTTCTTTTATTCCATTAGCACGATATCTATGTTGATTAATTTCAGATGAATAAACTTGTTTGGTCATGATGTATTGTCCTATTTATGTATTGTTGCATTTGTTTTGTTAGTATTTTGTTAAGAATTTTGCCTCTATACTCATAGGGACTATTGGTATATAGCTTGTTTGTGGTTTTGTTTTTTTCATGAAGTCAGGGTTTAGAA
Source organism: Galemys pyrenaicus (assembly GCA_019455555.1). Lineage (NCBI taxonomy): Eukaryota > Metazoa > Chordata > Mammalia > Eulipotyphla > Talpidae > Galemys > Galemys pyrenaicus. The sequence continues at coordinate 296,706 of JAGFMF010012111.1, forward strand.
GTCAGGGTAGTATCAGACTAACAAAATGAGTTGTAAATTGTTTTCTTTGCCCTTATGTCCTCAAAGAATGTGTGTAAGATTGGTCTTATTTCTTTTTTATTTGTAGAGAATTCACCCATGAAGCCTATGTAGGCCTAGAATTCTCTTTGTGTGTTCACCTCCAATTCTGAATTGACTTCTTTTAGGCTGATAAAGCGTTGTTCAGTTTGTACTTCTTCTGCATTTGACTCTGGCAATTTGTATTTTCAAGGAACATGGCCATTTCCTAAGATTGTCAAACTTACTGCCATAAAGTTGTCAAAGTACTTTTCTCATGTCTGAAGCCTGAGTAAAGTGCTGGCCTTTCTCCCACCCTCCTAATGGTGTTAACACACATCTTCACTTTCCTTTGTTATTTTTTACTTTGTGATGATAAGAAAAAAATGGGAAAAGGGTCCATCAGCAGAGGGAAGAAAGTTTGGGGGCCCCACCCTAGACTGCAGTGTGGTCTAGTAGAGGGTCTATCATTCATCAAAAACCAGTGATGGGCCTCCCTGGTGGCTCAGTGGGTTAAGTGCTGCACTGTGAAGCGTCCGTGGCACAGCAGCATGATTCTATCCCCAGCCAGGGAGGGGACCCACATGGCGCAGCAGACCTCTCCTGCCTCGCCCGCTGCTCCCCTCAGCAGTATATTTCACACACTCTGCTTGTTCTGTCCCCCATTCTGTCTCTGGTGACGCCTCTCACCCCACATTCCTCTGGCCCTTACCCCAGTTCTTGTTTGAATAAATAAATTTTTAATTTATTTTTTAAAAGATTTATTTATTTATGCATACAAGAGCTGGGGTGCAGGCCAGAGGTATGGGAGGTGAGAGGATTCACCAGACAGAGTGGGGAGCAGAACAGGCATATGGACAGAAGTACACTGCTGAGGGGAGTAGCGGGCGAGACAGCAGAGATCTGCTGTGCCATATGGGTCCCCTCCCGGCTGGGGATCGAACTCACGCTGCTATGTAGTGGACGCTTCACAGTGCGGCGATCAACCCGCTGGCCACCAGGGAGGCCCAGCAGTGAAGCCCTTTACACATGGAGGTCATCTGTGCGATGCTTTCTCCTAACTGCCACATGCCTTCCTGGGCATCGTTAATGTCCTGCATTCTCCGCGCCATCCTTGATCCAGCTCACAAAGATGGCAAGTCACTACTGACTGAGTAAATGAAGTCTCTGAATTCCTGAGCACTCTCCGACTTATGCTTGTCACATGGCAATATGGGCTTGCTTTATAGTCCAGTTTTATTTATATACTTATGCATCTCCTGTCCAAGTTATGTTCAAAGCCCTGCTTCATCCAGATTATTATTTTTTTAAAGATTTATTTATTTATGCATACAAGCACTGGGGTACAGGCCAGAGGTGTGGGGGGTGAGAGGATCCACCACAGAGAGCTGGGAGCAGAAC
>JAGFMF010012111.1:304280-334476 GCA_019455555.1 Galemys pyrenaicus
GGTCCCCTCCCTGGCCGGCAGCAGGGATCGAACTCATGCTGCAGTGGCTGCGGTTTGCTTCATAGTGTGTTGCTTAACCCACTGCGCCACCGGGGAGGCTCCTAGGCTGAGTAATTCTTAAAGTGTTGGTAACAGAACCAGAAGACATGAAAGGAAAGTGGGTTCCTACCTTGTACCCTTAAGAGGAAGCTGACATGAGCTTATTTTCAGATCAGTGGGGGTTATAGGAAAGGCACGTGTGGGAAAAAAAGGATAAAAGAGAAAGAAATATGTTGACTCTAGTTACTTAGAATGTTTAGCATAAACACCTAAAGGTTTCAGATCTTAATAACCCAGAGAATACCCGTATGATGGAGATGTAGTGAGGCTCAATCTTATTTTGACACATTATAGCAAATTCTGTTGATTTTTTTAAACAGTTGCATAACAGAATGTTTTTGATGATGATTTTCTTTTAGATGAAGGTAAAACTGGTGAAAGAATCAGAATATCCATTTAAAGCACGAAATGGCCTGTGCCATTACTTTGCTGATTCATATTCTGGATTTTCAATCAAAGATTATTCTGCATATGACTACAGGTAATATGGTATTGTGTTTTGCTCTCTATTTTTTCAAGTCTGATCTGTTGACTCTTCAGAATTAATAACTCAATTGAGGGCAGCACTGTGTACTATTAATTGTTTGGAAACCTATTTTTTATTAGAGATACTAATTGACAAGCACCATGGAATACTATGAATGTTGTTTCTACTTATTTTCCCATGTGTCATTTCAAGAGACATAACTAAAATTAACATATTTGAATCCAGTTAGAGGTATCACTTATATTTACTAACTTTCCATTACCAATCTTAGGTGTCATTATTAACATTAGCATGTCAGTCTTACTGTTGAATCAATCAAAATTGCTTTATATGGACTATCCAGCTAGTCCCAAGCAGTCTACTTATCGAGAATCTCGCTTCATGGAATACCCTCTATGTTCCTTGCATTTTCATGGGACTGCCTATAATAAGAGCATAAACTGAAGCTTTTGCACTAGAGGCAGGTAGGGGTGGGTATATTCCCGGAGGTGGACTAAGTAATGTCCACTGTACACACAGTTGGAGGCAGGGATAGATACAGAAAGAACGCTGAGGAAGAAGTTCCAACCTGTGTCGGAAATTGAAGGCAAGATGACATTGGACAGATTCAGGGGGAAAGCCAAACATATTTTAAAAACACATGAAAAACTGAAAAGTCAACGTGAAAATTCTTGTGAAAACTTGATAAAGTGCAAAAGAGGTACTTCATGATGATAAGGTCAGAAGAAAACCCCACCAACTGCTGACTTCCTTTTTTAAAAATTTTAGCTATAAAGTTAATTTTGCACCATCTCTATAAAAAGAGATATTAAATTCAGATATGGTGACAGACTGTCTTATAACTTTATGATACTGAATATCAAAGAACCCCTTGCTCCAGATGGTACTTACCCATGGGACCAAAAGGAAATCGAGGGTGAAATTGCACCCCTGCACGAAATGGAGCCTCTTGGAATAAGCGTAGGAATGCCAAAGCCATTCAAAATAAGTGCTTGTCAGCACAGCTCCCATATGCAACAAAGGCTCTTGGAGGGCCTGTAGGTACCAGAGAACCTCACTGCCAAGGACAGCAAGTGACATAGAATCTATAAAAAAACGCACAGGGCACCAGGTACATTGGCCAGTATCTCCACTGAGGATAAAAATAGCATGCATTTTAAAATGAGAAAGAGTACCTCTGAAGCCAACAGTTCCTTGAGAGTGTAAGGAGAACGTGTGCATAAGAAGGACGTAAATGTTCAAAATTAAAAAGGATTCAGGGTATCCCGGCATGAGTCCAAATTAAAAGAAATGAGGAAGAAAACAAAGAAAAACAGGTATTAGTCTGAGAGAGAGCAGATACAATCAGAGCTCACTGGTATTGGGCATGAAACATTATTGAACCAACCCTTTGATTAAGAAGGAAGAGGTGGGGCCTTCCCTGGTGGCGCAGTGGGTTAAGCACCGCACTATGAAACAAACCGTAGCCCCTGCTGCTGCACAAGATCGATCCCTGCCGCTGGCTGGGGCGGTGACCCATATGGCGCTGGCGGAGTGCTCCTACCCTGCCTGCTGCTCCCCTCAGCAGTGTATTTCAGTCGACCTGGATCTGCCTGTTCTGCTCCCTGCTCTGTCTGGTGGATCCTCTCACCCCCTGCACCTCCGTCCTGTACCCCAGTGCTTGTATGCATAAATAAATAAATAAATCTTTAAAAAAAAAGAAGGAAGAGGTTCCGATAAAATTCTAATAATACTTTGCTGAGCTAGTGGTGTTAGACACTGCAAGAAGACTGGTTTTTCTTCATTCAAATATTTGTGGAACACTATTTTAGGTTCTAAGACGTCAGCAATAAAAAAAAAAAGATAAAATCCCTGCCCTCAGTATTTTATTTTTATGCTAGAGGCAGGCTACAAAGAAAAATCAAAATATGTATGGCATATTTGATTTAATTTCTGAAGAGAATCAGATACAGCCACGAGAAGAGGAACTGTGATGGGGACAGTGAGGAGGACACAGTGTTAGAAAATAGCTGTCAGGGAGAGGGCCACAGCTGAGCAGAGGACATTTGAATAAAGACCCAAAGGAGTGTGGGAACGTAAATCTTTTATTCCAAGCAGAGCTAGCAGTAAGTGCAATGGCCTTGAGACAGAAACATGGCTGTCATATTTATTTAGTTAGTTAAACTTATTTCTGTTTTATTTAGTTCATCTATTTGTTCTCTCTATATCCCACAGATGAATGTTTTTCTCTGGCTTGTTTCACAAAACATAATGGCCTCTCCTTCCATTCACGTTGGACAAAATAGCCCCCTGGATAGAAACGATCTCCAGATGGACTTGCTGAGGGATTATTTATTCTTTCAAACCACTAATCTACCATGGTTTGCTGTAGCAATAAACTCCCAAATGCTATCTTAATGACCTGAAATACCAGTAACTTGGTTTCAGTGTCCTTCACCCACCATGCTGACCTTTAAAAATGTAAATAATGGTTTAATCAAATACTTTTAAGATGGATGGTCTGACTTGTACAAAAAGGTATCAATATGTGTTCATGTTGAAAGTCATAAAGTATCTTTTGCAATCTTTACAATCTGGTATGGCGTCTCCTGGCATCTTAATATTTCTTCCATAATATAATTATTTTCAGCACCATACAATCATAGTTACTAGTTTTGGGTGATTCTTTTTATAATTTCTTATTGTCATTCACTAATATTAAATTGCTGAATGTCTTAATTCTCACATGATGTGAGATAACACTGTGCATCTGGTCACCCCTTGTTCCTTAATAGAATCCTTGTATTTTAGCTGGGTATTTTGTCAGCCAACTGCAAAACTGCATTTTCCATCTTTTCTAAAGCAGAACTGAGTTCTGGCCAACTAGGTGCACATAGAAAGGTACAGACTGAGAACACTTATGGGAAAGTGTTCTCAACAGAGATACAGAATTCCTTCTATTTCTTGCGATCTGAATACGTATTAAATGGCTGGAGCTCAAGCAGCCATCTTGAGCTGTTCATTGACCTTAGAAATGGGAACATCACATGAGAACAACAACACAGAAGGAATCTGGATTCCTGATACCGGAGAACCATGGCAACCCAGGACTGCCACTCCCAGGCTTCTTTTCACCTCCATTGTTTAGGTTGACCTGCAGTCAAACCTGTAGCTGATCAAACATGGTTTGAATAGGTCATCATTTTTATAAAATATATTTACCTTAAAAAATTAAACTCCTTAGCCAAATGTGTCTTTGTTTGGTAGTGGCCAAGAAGATAGAATGGCAAGAGCACTTGTTTCCTCTGGCCCCTTGATAGCAGTTGTGGATGCAGTGAGCTGGCAAGATTACCTGGGAGGCATCATACAGCATCATTGCTCTGGGGGAGAAGCCAACCACGCAGTTCTCATCACTGGCTTTGATAAAACAGGTACGTGCTGATAAAACTCAAAATATTGCCTGCTTTCTTGAATGTTGACAAACCACCATCCTTTGGAATATTGAAATTTGGTCTTACCGTATCTAAAGCATCATAACCTTTACAGCTTTTCAGTAGACTTCCAGGCATAAACTCTCTCAAGTGTTTTGTTTAAATAAAGCCTCAATTTTGATAGAAGTCTTAAAATTGTGATAATCCTTGATTTAAATAACATGCACTTTCTATCTGCAAAATAGTTAATGATTTTTGTAAGAAGAGAAGTGCTTATTATTTTAATGCACATACATAACAATTTTCCCTTTTCTTAATTCCCTGAAAGTGTGTGTGTGTGTGTGTGTGTGTGTGTGTTCATTTTATGCAGTTCCCCTGTCCAGTGAAATGAATTCAAACATGTTTTCATTGATTGGAACATGACAATACAACTCAAGTTTGCTTAGCTAGTTTAAATTAGTATTATATTTTTAATCCTTTTCTTAGCACTAGTATACTTATCAAAAAGTAAACTTTATATAGACACGCATTCACAAGAGTTGAGTTTTTCAGGGCTTGCTAACATTTTGTGTCTTGTAGGAAGTACACCATATTGGATTGTGCGCAACTCCTGGGGACGTTCGTGGGGAGTGGATGGCTATGCCCATGTTAAAATGGGCGCTAATATCTGTGGTGAGTCATACAGTCACACTTACAATGCAGATCAAATATCAAACACGATGGTCTGAATGTATAAATGCTATAGAAATGTCCAGGCCGTGGTATGTTGCCAATGTCTCAAATCTCTTTTACAGTAATAATGTGAATCCTTTAAGCAATTGGTAAAAATACTGTTTTTAAAAAAGATACTATTGCAAACATTTATGTCTCAAAAAATGAAAGGAATTTAGGAAAAACAAATATGAGAACAACTTTATAAGATAAAGTAATAATTTATTGGAGTTAACTACTTCAAGAGCCAAGTAAACATTCAACTTGGAAGGCTAACTTCTCCTACTTTCAGTTACTTTTTATAGCTATGTGAGTTATTTTAATTTGGCTATTTGCTAAAGGGTTGTCAGGAATCACATTTTTATCACATGAAAATCTGAGTGTTAGGGTTGTTTCCTTGTCACATACACAATTCTAGCCAAAAACCCATTAAAACTGAGGCTTAAGTAAATAATAAACAAGCTCTTTTTTTTTTAAAGATTTATTTATTTATGCATAGGCCAGCTAGGGTATAGGCCAGAGTAATGGGAGGTGAGAGGATTCACCAGAGTGGGGAGCAGAACAGGCAGATGAACTGAAATGCACTGCTGAGGGGAGCTGCGGGTGAGGCAGGAGAGGTCTGCTGCGCCATGTGGGTCCCCTCCCTGGTCGGGGATCGAATTCATGCTAGTGTGCAGCATGTGCTTCACAGTGCAAAGCTCAACCTGCTGCTCCACTAGGGAGGCCCTCCTCTTTTTTTTTGTTTTTGTTTTTGTTTTTTTTTGTTATGCACACAAGAACTAGAGTCCAGGGAGGTGAGAGGATTCACCAGAGACAGAGTGGGGAACAGAACAGGCAGATCAACAGAAATACACTGCCAAGAGCAGCAGCGGGCGAGGTAGGCGAGGTCTGCCGTGCCATATGGATCACTTCCTTGGCTGGGAGTAGGGATCGAACTCGTGCTGCAGTGACTATGGTCTGCTTCATAGTGCATTGCTTAACCCACTGTGCCCCCAGGAAGACCCTAAATAAGCTTTTTAAAAGGAAAAAAATTTATCCCAAACCAAATTTTAAAAAATCTAATTTTTTTGAATTCTAAAACCTATATTCAAATCTATATTCTGAAACTTTGGATCTAGAAAATAAACATTGTTCTGAATCAAGTTAGATCCAAACTATGTGGCATTTGAGAACAATCATTCAATATCAAAATTATATCTAACGTATCTACAATGTTTTAAAAATGTATAAAGCTTCCAAGTTGTGGAAGTAATGAAAAAAGTCATAGAAAATAGGAGAATTTATGTTTTGACTCAATCTAGTGACTACTATCTGATTGTTCCATGAAGTAGTATTCCTGAGAGTTAATAAAGGACATGTCCTATCACCTTATAAAACATTTTTCACAAATTATTTATGAATGTGAATGAAAATCACAGAAATCTTTTAGCCAGAATACTGACAACTCAGTTATGTTCCACTTTCTAGCATCATTAGAGGCGTTTATATTGTTGGAACTTACAAATAAATGGCTGTGATTCACCGAACCTCTGTGACTAAAATTAAATGATTTGTCAAAGTAGTGCTGTCTCGATCTGGGCAGGGGGTGGCTGTTTTCCAAGTGCTGGCTGAAAAGCTGTAGGAATATAATTCAGACTTTGATTCATAATTGCCCCAATTTATGAGTCTGCATCCACCACTACCAGCTTTTCCCCACTCCTAGCTACTAAGTGTGCTTTGGGATAATTTCTCATCTCTACCTGCTTCCCAATTCGTCTCCAAGACCTGCCTGGCTAGTAATTATACAGCAATCCAAATCCTTCTCGAAAGTATTTCCTGAATTACGTACTTGGTGACGATCATGTCACTCTCATGAACAGGTAGCAGGGAGATGGCATTCCAGGGCCCCAGGAGACAGAAAAGACATAGCTAGTGACAATGAAATCCAGTCTTCAAGTAGTCTTTACTGTTTTTGCCACGGTATTGAGATCTGTGTTTTTCTGTGCTAAGAAAATACTGCACCCTTGTGATTAATCTGTTAGATATTAACTCTTTCTGAATACAAATGAGTATTATTTTCATTTGCTATTTAAAGGCATCTAAAGAGGAAATAGACTATTACTAATAATTTCCCTTTTTTTTTTCTCTTTTTTAGGTATTGCAGATTCAGTTTCTTTTGTAAATGTGTGAAAGTAAGCAAATCAAGTAAGCAACCCACTAAAAGTTTTAGGGCCTAGACTATTTAAACTAAATTGTATCCCTTAGAGAGGGATGGACAACCAAAGTTAGTGGGAAGAATACCAGCACCGAGGCGTGGGAATAAAACCCGTAGAGCAGTTCTCACACTGGAGTATGGTCGCGGTAGGAGATAGTTTAGATCTCTTCAGTTTGCAGAGGCTGCTACTCGGTTTTGTTTGCTTCTTGTTTTTGTTTATTTTTAATGATTTACTTCTGGTAGAATTAAAGATGTGCTAAGACTGTATTTCCCATTGTGGAATATAATCACCAGTCCAACTTTACCCCTGTGTACAAGACTAGCCAACTGAAAGCTGTGTACACCTCTCACAATATATTAGCATCCTCTGAATGGAATAGCTTAAGGGTTTTGAAATACCACTTGCTTTCCATCAGCAGATGGTGCCCAACCTTTAACTGTACAGAGACCATGTAGAAACACAAGGAAAAACCACCTTTGATTAGAAAGTTATCCTGTTTGAAATTATATGACTAAAGGTAAATGTGTGATAAGAAAAACCCAAGAATTGTTGCAAGAGAAACACATTAGTGTTTGGAAATTTTCGTTGTTAATGGGATGCCAATATATTGTATTTTTACTATTAGAGAATAGAGAATCCCATGTTCTCCTACTGTTCTCCTCTTACTCTTTATTAAAAATTCCTGTTTCTCTTACAGCTTGGATTCCCTGGCTAACGAAACCAATTCCATTCTTTACTTTCCTTTTCTATTCTATAACCACTCTTGCCCTCGACAAATGCAGAGGGGTTGGAAGCAAACACTCAGTCTGAGAAAGGAGCTGGCCTACCAAAAAGAAAGCCAGCGCTTACAGAAAAGATGAGGCACAAATCCTCAGGCCATGCCAGGAACAGACTCTAGGGGCTGGATCCAATTCTGTGGGTTCACAGCTCCCCAAGTTTTTCTCAGTTATCTGAACAATGGAGTGCTTCTTGAGTAAATTCCCACTAGGCCAGCTTCAGAGACATTTCTGCATTAGTTATCAAGAATTCTAACCAGGCTTTTGATGACACAGGTGCCTCTATTTTTATTTCTCCTTTTCCTAGTAAACCTGTCCTTTGAATGAATGAAATGAATTTTTAAAAATTCTAATAAACACAAGCAATGCTTCCAACAATATATGACAAAAGACTACTTTTTATTATTTTTGAAAATTTTGATTGAATGCCTTTCTAAAGAAAGATACATTTTATTGCACACCATTTTGAAATAGTTTACAAACTTATAAAGTATGAAACAATGAGATAATGATGAGGTTAAATGGTTATAAAAAGGTAAGTATCAGAGAACTTTTGAGTTTTTAGTGGGAAAACACTGTACAATTCTACCGTTTCATTGAACTAATTTCTTTTAATGTTTTAGTTTATGTCATCACAATAATGAACTAGTGAAATTATTTTCAGAATTGACTCGGACCACTAGGATGCTTAACTATGTATATACATATATTACATTAGGACTCTGCATTCATGAAAATTCATAGAAAATTTACAAAAAATACAGATTGAAAATTGATGTTCTTCAGGAATCTGATTCATCACTGCTGAAGTAAGAGCTGTCACAATACTCAGCTGTATAAAGGAACTTATGAATAATTGGGTTCATCTTCGGTATCCAATGTCGGGGAACCAGGTATGTTGAAAGATTAAATAAGTCTACAAATACCTTGTACCGGTCACTAGAAAAAACATGCATATAGATGTTTCAGATTTATTAACATGAATTATGTAAAATTTTCTATTAATGTCATTTCTCAGACAAAAGTATTTTGCCTTAAATAGTACTCCATATTCTATCAAATGTGGTATTTTTATATGCTATTTAGTAGCATTGATTTTTAGATTGTCTAATTTTCATTTCATATCCAAACTTCATGCCCACAAAACAGCATTGTGTATTTCATTGATTCTCACCTAGAGTCCACGTTGTTATGGTATCTACCCACCACTAGTAATAGACAAGACAGGGAAACAACCCAATTGTTCAAACCCAGATGGGAGATGAGTGGATAAAGATGTGACACACACACAGAGTGGAATACTACTCAGCCATGAAATGATGACCTTTCACCATTGGTGGCAACATAGGTAGACCTTGAAGGGGTTATACTAAGTGATAGAAAAAGATAAGATTTTACTTGTTGAATATAAAGTTCAAAAAAAACAAGCAAGCAGAACAAAACAAACTCTTAGACTCTGATAATAAAATGTTGGTTACCAGAGAGGAAGGCAAGGCCATGAGTAGTTGGTGGTGGATGGTGACTGGACATTTGCTGGTGGGTGTATATATGACATAAACCAACAACGCAAATGTCCTAGAAATTTCTCTGGCATATTTTAAGTGTTCAATAAATGTTGACATTTTTTCCTGTAAACACTGAAAGGGCACTCTGGAGTAGATGGGAGTAGTTTTATGCTATAGAGTTAGATCAACAAACTGGAAACTTTTTTAGTTGTGTCATTCACCTAGTCATTAGTCATTAATAACAGTTTTAATCTAGTATGAAATTGAGTCAGAATCAGTTAAAACTATTTCTATATGGATTTGCCTTTTTGAGTCCCAAAGCCATTGGTTTTCCCACTTTCTCATCACAGGACCACAAGCATAAACCCCCCCAAACTAAGGATTTTTCAATATTGACCTCTAAAGCTTGCAATAGGTAGATCATAATCTGACTTCAAATGTGTTGTCAGTAGGTCAAAGTATAAATGACTTTTCCTAGATAGTATGCATAGAAATGAAGGAACAAGGACACTGGTGACATCCACCAAGAGAAAGGGGAATTTCTCCCCTCTTACCTCACTGTTGAGCGTAAGTACTGATAGCCTGAGGACCCACCAGTGCCAGCCTTGCTGCCCAGCATTCTGTGCACCATGCACACATGGTTATCTAAGCAAACACACAAATTAATTCCATGGATATTTTTCTGCCATTATTTCCACGGTGGTCTAAATACAAGAGATTGGTAATGATTATTGCTTCTGAGAAAAGGCTCACACCTTATCACTTGGCCATATGGAAGGGTCATGTGCAAGAGCCATATGAGACCAGTGGGTTGCCTGGCACCACGCTTGGTTCAGGCTACATGCACCTGAGTCCATCCGTCATTACAATTAGCCTTGAACACAAGAGCAGGGAGCAGGGCCACATGGACTTAATCAGTCCTGGCCATTTGGCCTTTTCCTCCATTAAAAAAAAAATTATGAAAATTAAATCTTAAAATTATATCAGCAACCAAATGAGTAAGTTACTAGTGTGTCTTGAAAGATATTTGCCCTAATATTCATTTTTTTTCCTTCTAGTTATACAATAGAACATTTTTTTGGCCTCCCAAAGGTGTGGTGGGCCATGGGCTCTGGGCTTGTAGAGTTTACTGGATAAGTCAACCCAGGGTTATTGTCAAGCTGATTTTTATAGAAGCAACTCACATGCAAAGATGGGAAAGAGAGAGGAGAAGCAGGGGCAAAAAGCAGGAGAAAAGGGTAAAGGGACAAATGGGGGGGAGAGTGGGGATCCAGGAAGACTCACATCGCCATTTGGTCATGAGTGTGTCGATGTCCATGAGAGATGTCAGCAACTGAAATGGAACCTGGAATCTAGGCTCTTCCCTAAGAGACAAATGAGAAGAAACCTTTTCAAGCAAATCTGGTGGGTGAGGAACAATGTAAGTGTTACAGTCTGTTAGCCCTGGAAAAAAATATGAACTTCTTTGCTTAGGGGCTGTGGCAAATCTGAATTACTCCCTCTGTCTTAGTTTCTTAATCTCAAAAATGGGAGCACCACCACTCACTGGCACCATTTGTAGAGTCTGGAATATTCCATGAAATACACATGAATTAACAGGGCACAGTCATACCTAACAGAGTCTCCTGAAAGGCAGATTTATACACCACCTCAGATTCCCCAGCTAATAATCAAAAGCTTCTAGGCATAGATTTTAAAACACAAAAAGACTATCATTGACTTTCTCCCTTTATTATTTCCCTTAAAAAAAAAATCTAATCCTAAGTGCCTTCAGTGCACTTTCTGCTTGAGTGACATACAGTATAGTTTAGGGGGAAAGTCAGATTTTTTTGTGTTGCCATTTTCAAGAAATAGATGTGGGAGGAACTAAAATTCAATAAGTATAAATAATACATCCAGAAGACAGTCTGTCTTTCGTGTTTTTACTCTCTTCTGATGTACCATGCCCACTGTTCTGATACAACTAATTCAAGAACCATAGGATGGTCCTGGAGCAAAAGAGCTTGAAATTAAGGGACCCCCTCAAATGCTCAAGACAGTGAATACATTCCAAGAGTGAGTTTCCAAGATAGATTTTACTTTATAGAATTTGCTAGAAAGGATATTTCTTTGTGTTTTATGTATTTTTTTCACCCACTCCAGAGATACTTTTACTGTTAAAAAAGTGAAAAAACAGCATAACACACACAATCATTTTCTAATTTTTCTATTTTCCTTGCAAAAACTAAATGACTTGTTTAAACTATGACTGTAATTTAAGTTTTATTCTAATATATTATCTATATATACACTCCTCAATGTTAAGTTCAGTTTCTCTGCTTTTGATTTGCTTTTACCTGTAAAAATATATCATCAAGGCCCCCTGAAGTGCTCTATATGACAGTCGTCTTTCACCTGCAAACATAGAGCAAGTTCAATAAGTAATTTAGATTACTCAGTAATTTGCATGACATTAAATATTGTTACATGAAAGAAAACCAGTTAAGTTGTAACTTGAATTAGAAAACAATCATAATATTTTAGTAATGGATTTTAAAAGGTAAATAAAATATATGCAAGTTATATATAAAGGCAAACTACACATATATGAATAATTCTCAAAACATTTAAGGTCACATTAGGAAAAACTGATTTAGAAAAAATGTGCATGATAAAAATAAATATTTCAAGTGAAACAGTATGATTATTTTTCTTTTTTTTTATATTTATACACGAAGTGGGGTGTAGGCCAGAGGTGCAGGGAGGTAGTAAGAGGATTCCCCAGTGGCAGAGTGGGGAGCAGAACAGGCAGATCTTCTGGAAAAGCACTGCTGAGTGGAGCAGCAGGTAGACAGGAGAGGTCTGCTGCGCCATGTGGGTCCCCTCCCTGGCTGGGGATTGAATTTGTGATGCAGTGGTTGGTGATAGCTTGAAAGTGCTGAGACTTTAACTTCTGTGGCATCAGGGAGGCCCCATGATTTCTTTTTTTTTTTTAATTATTTATTATATTTAATTGCATTTGACATCGTTTGTTTTCCCCAGTGGGTTCCCACCACCATTTCACCCATGCACCATCACCTTAGTCCCTTGTGCTCTTTACAGCTCATCACCATCTTTGCCTACTTTTTTTTTTCTTTTTTTTTCTTTTTCTTTTTCTTTTTCTTTTTCTTTTTTTTTTCATGATTACTTTTCAAATCATTAAATTCAGTCCACTTTATGTAATAGTAGATTTTCTAATTCACTTAAAATAAATTGCTAAATATCACGTGGCTACAAGGAGCGCCAGCTCTATAATTCATGTCAGATGTGTATTCTAGTGAATTGTTTTATCAGATGCAGAAAATAAGGCTTTGCTCTTCTTTACTGACGTTCAATAGAAAACTCAGGCTAAAACGTTTAAGCTTATATAATTTAATACTAATTGAATATACTGTATGTCTTGTGCTTATATTATAAAATTAACGTTTACTTCTTTTTATTTCCAAATGACAAATAGTTATTTTATAAACTCCTGAATAAAAATGAGCATAACAATTTCAGATGATAAAAGAGCAACAAAGGTATTTGGTATAATGCTCAATATTAATTATGCCAGAAGTCTAAGCCTGTGCTTCCCTTGACTTGCTGGGGAAACTTCTCTACTGCCTTGCACCCTAACCTCACAACAAAGCAAATTCTCCCTCTCCACCACTGCTGCAGCATTCACCATTACACTGATTATCTCCATTTCTCTCCCTATTAAACTGTGAACTAACAAACCATTTTCAATTGATCTTGGTACCCCTTGTTTGTTGCACATAATATGAAGTTTGAGATTAACTGGCTGTTGAATGTTAACATCAGTTTATCACTGATTACCTGAACTCAATTCCTGTTTCTATGAATGAAATTTCAATTGGATTTTCCCCAAGTAAGGTTTGATATCAGATCTTACATCACTCATTGCAAAGATAGGATTTTTACAATACAGTACATACCCTTACTAAGGAGATGTTCATGGCGTTTCTGATCAAATAAGGACAGTAGTACTTCTTTTTGTTTCTGAAATTCAGCCAACTGGTCCTCTTTTTCCTCTGAATCTTCTTTAGCCTTTGAAGAAAATACTGCATTAATATTGCTGAGAGAGTAGGTGGTTATTTTCGAAAACATTGCTTATGAAAAACAAACTCCCTAGGAAAAGTATTCTTCATCTGAAATACTATTCTGTTGAAATTCTATATTCAGTATTATATTCTATTAATAAAATGTCATTGTCTCCACCCTTATATTTTGATGCATTTGCTACCTACTGATCCATTTAAGGGATTTCTTAAATTTCTGCCTCCAGTGTATGCTGTATCTACCACTCAGTTGAAATACAGCAAAAGCTAGTTACCCCAATTATCTTCAATTCATCAGAACAACCACAATGTATCATCAGAACTTATATGCCTATTAGTGCCAATTATTCATCCAGGTAAAAAATCATGCTAAGTTGATAGAAATAAAAATTTTAGTGGAAAAAATCCAGTCACCTTATTGTACACAGTAGATTACGTGGGGGGAACAAGACAGTGAATAATAATCACCTGACTATTAAATTACAAGCAAGGCTAGAGCATCTCAGGAAGAGTGTAGTGCTTGATAATTTATAGTAGTAAGGAGGTCACCAAAAACCTTCCTGAAGAAGGTCTCCCTGAATCAAAACCTGATGAGTGAGCAGTTACCTACCTGGAGATTTCCCAAAGCCAGGACATAACACATAAACTGACTCTGGTGGTAATTCAAGGAACTAAATTCAGCTCAAAAGACATTCAATAGAGATGGACCATAGGAGATAGTGAAATGTTTAAGATTTTTATCTTTCTCTTTAAAGTAATGAGAAGACAATAAATGGTAAGAAGCAAAAGGGATGTGATGGGATTTGCATTTGGAAGAGATTGCTGCTACATATCGCAGTGTGGAGAGTAAATTGCAGGGGAAACACACTGAGGAGAAGACAGGGCGGCTTAGACAATATGGCTCCCGTCCAGGCGAAGACCACTGGCAGTTTGCATTTAGTTGATGGTGGTTGATTACTGGAGGGAGATATTCTAGAGTCATTTAGCAGTCAAACATGGTAGCAGTTGGTGATAGCCTGTTTGAGGAAGAGGGAGCTGCCTAGATCAATTTTACATGTCTAACTTCACATTATGTACTTAGCAACTTTGAATTCGACGAATTACCCATAATTATCCAATTATTTTAAGAATTCACAACTTGACATAGGAGAAACACTTCAATTTGAAGGTTATGTCCTACAAGATTAGAGGGAAAAAAATTTCAAAAAAATTTAAATAAATTGTCTTGCTTAATAGATCTATTTGTAAAGAAAAAGTAACTTAAGAAAAAAGAGAATTCTTAAAATAAAATTCCCAATACTTCTTCTGCAATGAACTTATATTTATTTCATGGTATCATAAATACCTGAATCCTTATGAATTCTTCTTCCAGGCCTTTGACAATATTTTTTTCAAGCTTTCCCCAGAAGTTAAATCCGTGTGGCTCTAACCCTGGTGTTCTTTCCAGCCATGCCTTAAATGAATAATTTTTTAAGTGACTACGTCATAAAATTTAAAGCATATAACATACTTTGTAACTAACATTATGACTTGAAATAAGAAACATTCATGATTTTGAGAAACATATACCATAATTATTTTTGTGTGTAAATTTTCTTTTCCTTCAATTTCTTCATTTTAAAAATAATGATGCTATATTTCATTTTTGAAATCTTTTTGGCAATAATGTTATGTTTTTCTTTCTTTTGTTCTAGAAAGCTATGAAACCATTTATATATTGTTTTAATTAGGTCTTTTTGTTTATTCTCAAAATAAGTTTTAGGAACCGAAGAAATAATGACACACTTAAGATATGAACCTTCTAAACGCAGGAACCCTACACTTAGCAACTCTGAATTTAACTAATTATCCAATTATTTTAAGAACCCACAAGACTTTTAAATCTAGAAATATAACCAAATTCATACATCTTTGTGGATTCTTGTGTAACCTATTTTTGGTTTTGAAATTAGCTGTGTTTCTTTATCTTATAAAATGTTACATAGCATTGAAATGTTAACCTAAATGCACATTTACAAGACCCAGGGCTTACCGAGCAGAGCATTCTTCACTAGAGAAAAGCTTAAATTTCAAAGGAAAAAACTTTTAAAAGGAATTAAAACCATACAATCTTTATTTAGTAATTTAGTTAGGTAAAAACAAATGAATATTTCCTTGCAGCTATTCCTAAATCCATAGGACATTAAGATATGAAGAGAAAACATTCTTAAATGGGAAACTTTCCAATTATGGAATGTTTTAAAGATATAAAACTCAATGAATAATTAACCATACTCAGTTTAAAAATCAGCTAATTAAATGTTGCTTAGGATGTTTAAAAGGATTGTTTTAATAAGATAAAAGATTATTAAATATTAACAAATTATTGATTAAATAAGTATTTCTGAAGTTCTCAAGAGATCTTAATATTTTGAATAATTTAATTAGTTGAATTTACAAGTTTAAGTATTATTATAAATCTATCTGTTCTTATTTACAGCAGGGACTCAACTTTGATAGGAGCTTTTCAATTCAGATCTAGCAACAGTCAACCCAACAGCACATACTGTTAGAAATTAGACTTCTAGAAGAGACTTGAGCAAGTACCTCCACCAGTTGCAGAAGTGTTTTTTCCTGCTCAGACTTAAGAAGCAGTTCATTATCTTCTCCTTTGAAGTTATCACGATAATGTCTCCTGTTATAAGGGACTCTCAAACTCTGAAGAACACCTATCTTGTTTTCCAGGAGTCGAAACTGCAAACTCTGAAAGCCTGATGCTGGTGATAAGTACTCTCTGTGACAGTCAATGGGGGAAGGAGAGAAAAGAGAAAGGAAGAATTTGATGGTCATTGTAAATCACTGTTGCAAAAGGTAGTCAGTTTTACTCTCGTAGATAAGAACCCGAGCACAAAGGTGCCTAGCATTGGACTTAGAATTTGGGCCAAATAATAAGCATCATTGTCCCCATTGGTCAATTAACTTAAGGGTAGGTGTATGTATAATTTGTGGGATGTCATAGGTATGTGTGTATATCTATATTTGTTTGCACCTCTGTGTGTGTACATATGGATATGCATGTGTGTACACAAGTATTAAGTTTTCCTAAATTAAAGACAGATGGATACTGACCAGTATTTTTATTCAATAGTACTGAGTCTTTATAAATATCATTTAATGCCCCCTAAAAATTATATCATTGTATATTATTATTAAGCTCACTACTGTTGTTTTATGAGCACCAACAAAAAACCACAAATCAGACAGAATGGAAGGTTCCCTCACACAAAAATGATCAGCAAATGCTTTCACTCCCACCCACACAACCACCACACTCACATATCCTCAAAAGTTTCCTTCATCTAATTGTTACACGACTCCAGTGTTTAAATCCAACACAAGAGTTCTACCTTTTTTTTCATTGTCAAACTCTGCCTGTTACATCACTAAATGCATCCAATGGTCTAAGAAAATTTCTTCTCAATAAGAAGTTTCTACTGATATATCTATGATTTTGGCTACCTGAAAATGGTGAACAAAATTTATCACTAAATCCATAACTTATACTGACACTTTCTCTGGCATGCTTCTTTATCTATTATTCCTCTTTCTTTGTTAATTTTTACTTGTTACATGTATCATATCAGTCATTTCAGCCATTTGGGAAAGTTGTTGAAAATGTTTTTTAGAATAACAAGTCACATCATGATGAACTGAAATCAGCTGACATACTATCATGTGAAAGTGATCAATAAAATGTTTTTAATAACATGAAATGCTCATGATGAACACTGTCAAGTCTTTATAGCAGTAGTATCAGAAGGACAGGCTTCTCATGGCGTAGTCGATCCCATCCATTTTACAACATAAAACTTCCCTAGAATAAAAATGTAGGAATGAGAAACTCTAACCACCACACTGTACTCCCTCCTCATGATTAACCTCTAAGTGCCTCCAACTGCATTCTGGGAACTCTCTGTGTCCCTATGGAGTTGGTAGTGGCATCAAGACATCAGGTTGCTAAAGAGAACACCCTGAAAGGAAAGTCAAGCACCTAGACTCCCATGGCCTAGAATGCCACCTGGAGTAGCTGGAGGTGCAAAAGAGTGATTAGCATAGTTTTTAAAACTGGTTATGCAAATTTCACAGGACCGGGAACTGAGTTTGTAGACAGGGCAATAAAGAGGACGTTAAAGCCCTTACAGCAAACCAACTTAACCCCAATGTGAGGGATTCCATGAAGATATTCCACCAAAGACCACCCTGCCCTTCTAAAAACACACTTTATCCCCCTGTGTCTATGAAAGTGTCTCCTGTTTCTTAATAAATTCACCATTGCCAATTAAGGTGACTTTGTTTTTTCTCAAAGGGGTCCAAAGAACTCCCCACTATAACAGGAGGATCCCCAGGGAAAGGGGAAATTCCAGGTTCCCTGCCCCACCCAAGAAAGGGTGAGTGGAGCTGAGCAGGGAGGAGGAGAAGCTGGAGAGGAGACTGGGGAAGGAAAGAAGCAGGATGTGGAGCCAGAAGAAGACCTGGAGGAGGCACGTGGAGCAGATACATGTGAAGAAACTGCACTTGCTTCTTGGTCATGGACTGGTTGAGAGATGTGGGTGAGAGACCCATGGGGAGGTTAACGATGGCAAGTTTTATCTTGATTTTGTTCCTTCTGCCCCAGTTGTGCTGGGCCATTCTGCCCTTTCTTATGGGTCCCCACCAGAAAGGCCCTGGACTTGTGCAAGGTGTTTAGGTTTCAGTGGTCCTGATTTGGGCCAGCCTTCTCTGGCTGGGAATTTACCTACAAGGGCATAGGTAACTCAGGTTCTTGATTTGGAAACTCATTTTTCTTGTGTTTGTTGCACACTAATTTTATTAAAGTCCCTTTCCATTCACAGTCTTACTCACTAAAGTATGTTTTGTTGCCGCAGAACCTATTTAGAAGGGGCAGGATAGGGAGTTCTTGCATGTTCCTCCCCCTGCCCTATAACATGATTAATCCAACATCAATCACAAACACACGTTCTTTTACCCACCAGAATGAGAGGCAAAGCTCACTGCATTACTACACAGCCACAGATGCACACCTGAAGTCATTGAAGTCCAGCGCTGTCATTGTTTCCAGAACAGTAAACTGCTGAACCAGCAATTTGAGGATCACGGATACTCGGTGCATCCGAGTGACAACCTTAAGCATATTCCTCTCATCCCTGACCTGAAAGACGAGAAACGAAACATCAAGCAGTCAATTCTGGTTCAGGGCCATTATTCTTTCCTTATAAACAGAAAATTATATGGAAGCAAGTTAGGGATGGATTTTGGAACTTGCTACCCACAGATTTTAAAGGAAGTGTCTCTCCCAGCTTTCTTCAAGGACTAAAGGTCAAGGAACATGGGGACTTGTGTTCTTTACTGAGGACTGAAGGTGCCAAGGGATTGGATCCACCTGAGTGGCGAGAGGACTGTGTGCATGGGTCCCGCCTGTCTGCCCTCTCCTGGAGCAGGTGTGCAGAGGTGGCAGCCCTAAGGTGGTGCCCTGTGTCCCGAAGATGCATCTCAGGTGGGCTTGTGCATTTCAGGCTCATCACAGACACTTTGCTGCCTCCACTCTGTCTTCTTTGTCCTTTTCTTTTTTATCCTCCTCCCCCTTGTCTCTTTCTCTTTTTCTTCCTCTTGCTTTTTTTCTTCCTCCTCTTCCTATTTCACTTTCCTCACTGTTGTTTCTATTCTCCCATATGAAATATAGATAGGAACACAATTCTGTTGCTCATTAATTAAAGCATCTATATTAGCTACCCTGGCAATTACCATCATGAATAAAAACATTTTTAAAGACAAAAGAAAAAAATCTGAGTTCTAAGCCAGGGACTTGAAACTGAAGTTTGAAAGGGACCATAAAGCAGCATAGCTTCCCTAGCAATGACACTAGGAAAATATGACTAAACTTTTCCACTAAGGAAGGGCTGTTTTTTCTTTTTTAATTAAGGGATAATATCACTATATAGTGTTCAATTTTCCTCATTAATAATATGTTCTAAATTCTCTTCCAAAATAGGGGATCAACAATATGACATAAAAACTCACATGTCCATTCTGAAAGATCTCTCGAACAGAATCTAATTCCCAGAGGATTTGCTTAAACCACAGTTCATAAGCTGCAATGATAAAAACAGTCAGTTGGAAAATTTTAAAACTCCTTAACCATAATTATAGGGAAGACAAAGTTAACACATTAAAAGAGGAATCTCTTATCTTAAAATCAAAAAGTATGATCAAACCCTATTTCATACTACAGGTATCAGTAGTAAAGTTACAATAACCTTCTATTAAATGTTTTAATGTACCTGGCATGTTATTAATAACATGTTTGTTATTATTGCTATTATATCGCTATCTCGACAAATGTACTGTTGATGTCTTTTAGGATATTGTATATAATGTACTTTTACCTTCCCATGTGGAAGCTGGAGATATGTGGAACTTGAAGTGATACTCACCTTTATATGTCAATTAAGAAATTTATACTCACCTAATGAATATAACAAAGTTTAGATTTCTAGGGGCTTAGAATAGTATGGATAATCTAAAAATTTGTCATATCCATCTATTTCCCTCAGTACCTTTGCACAATGTTTGGCATAACATAAACCCTGGGCATTTATTTTATGAATAAATGAATTAAATAGATTGTGTCAATACTATATCATTATTGAAAATCAATAATCTTAGGGATTTCCATGTACTGTATCTAGTGCTATGATATAGGTAAAGGTTCCATTTCTTACTAAGTAAGGGAATAAAATTATAACCAATTTATATTTGAAGACAATCTAAGGGTCTAGATTTTGTATTCACATCAAGAGCAAACCAAATATTTCTTGACCAGTTTATGTATCTGTTTTTTTGTGTTTAGCTTGGATGGCTACACCCAGGACATTGATTACAGGTTATAACTGCAGAATAGAAGAAAAGTCTTCCTGTCAAATCACGTAGGCTACCATTGCAGCTTATGATGAACTGAGAGCTTAAAACACATTCTCTCACTTCATCTTCATAAGAAGTCCATGACTGGAAAGATACAAAAATTATCTCCACTTCACAGAGAAATGGATCGAATTATTGGTCAAGAAACTTGACCAAGGTCAATCAGTTTATAATGGTAGAAATGAGATTTTAAATCCAGAATTTGTGCTACCCTGCAATGCTTCTTCCTTTATTGGTTCTGTTTTAGTAGAAACCAGCAATAAAAGCTACAAACATAAATAAAAGCAATAAAAGCTACAAACAGGAGAAGTAGCACATTAAAATCATTTTTATTTTCCATCTTCAATTTTTATTTTTTCCTCAAATGGTAGTTGGTATCATTTTAGCCAGAGTGAAACAAGTAACCATTTGAGGCAAGACATAGATAACTGGTAGGGAAAGAAACATCTAGAAAGAGGGCACTAACTAACAGGAGTAAATGGCCTTAGAGAACAAAATTATGACACCAACAATCTCAGAGTAAATCTCCCTCATATTTGGGGGTCACAGACCTCAAACATGAGATTTTGCACAAAATTTCAGAGCTCAGAGACTTTTTAAACTCCTAAATTTATGGATCTCTATGCTAAAAACCATTTTCCAGATGTTCAAAGTCGGAAGAGGTAAAAACATGTTTTTCAGGCAAAATTTACATTTCTGTTAGTATCACATTTGTACAGGATTATGCAAAGTCATAATAAAATTTTAGTGCTCTATTTTTTAAAAATAGTTCTTTAAAGTTCCAAGTTAAAAAACTGCCACAGCTTAGTTTTCAAGTTCTTTTTGAATTCCAAGAGAGAGAATGTGTTCTTGGACCTCAGACAAAGAAAAGTCTTACTTGAAGCAATTAGCAGTGAAGTAACATAGTGAGATTGTTAAAAAAAAATCTCAGAGGTAGTTCCTGGGAGAATTTATCTGGCAGCAAGATATTCTCAACATTTCTAGCAAAGATGATTCTTTTAAGCTTCACGTTCTTATAGTCAAAAGAATTACAGCTTTCCTCATTTTTGCTGGGAGATGTCTATGGAATAGTGATCATACAAACTTTTGTGCAGCTTACCTTGATGAGTTATGATAAAAAGATGTTCATCATGGATTTTATTTCCTTTTATTTCACTCTGAAGTTCCTGTGCATTCAAAACTTTTTCCAACTTTAAACAAAAAATAAAAAGCATTATTTTGTGTAAACGTCTAAGTAAAAGGTGAATTAAGTTATGGAAATCTAATGAACAGCATGTTAATTATAGTAAATAGTTACTTAAAAGAAGAGCTAATGTGTTTTTGTAACAGGGTGGTCCCAGGAAAAGGGGAAGTTCCAAAAATCCTAGTTCCGCCCTAAGTGGGTGGAGCTAAGAAAAATTAAAAATTTCTGCAGAGAAGAGAGGAGGAAAAAAAAAAATGGAAAACAGCAAAGAAACCTGGAGGAGGCACATGGAACAGAGGGACATGTAAAAAAACTGTGCTTGCTTTTTGGTCTTGGACTGGTTGGGACAGATGTGGGTGAGAAACCCGTGGGGAGGTTAACAATGGCAACTGTCATCTTGATTTTGATTTTGCTCTTTTCCTCCCAAATTTTTCTAACTCTTTCTGACCCTTTTCTATGGGTCTCTACTGAAAGGTCCTTTAGATGTGTGGCAGGTTTTTGGGACCTGCTTTGGGCCAATCCTATTTGGCTAGACTTTTACCCTCAAGGAGATGGGTAACTTTAAATGCTTAACTTAGTAACTGTGTTCTTTGTCCTTTCTGTATTGTACCCTAGTTATATTAAAATTCCTTTCCATTAAAAGTTTTATATGTTTGTCTTAATGCGGGCGAATAGCAAAACCCATTCAGAGAGGGCAAGCTTAGAAGTTCTAAGCTGCTCCTCTCCCTGCCCTGTAACATTTTCACCACAAAAAAGAAACAGTGGTTAGGTGATATGCTAACTTAGGTGATATGATAAAGGTGTTAACCAGTGTTATCATGGTAATCATTCTATATATAATACATAAACTTCAAATTTACACAATATTCTATCTCAAGTCCATCTCAATGAAACTCCAAAAGTATTTTTTAAAAAAAGACTTGATTAGAAATTACAAAACTTGTTTTTTAGGAACTTTATTAAGTACGATACAACACTAAAAGGTCCTGCGAATTCCCAAATTCTCAGGAAGCAATCTGTTTTCTTTTAAACAATTAATGAGCCTTGATCATAAAGAGTAAGCTTTTTGAATTCATGATATTTGTTCTTTTAAGAAATTATGTTTGGTAGGATTCTATCATAACAAAGGTCATTGCACTCTTCAAGAAGTCATAATCCTCCATCTCTTGAAATGAGTAGATGCAAACTTGATTATTTGCTCAACTGTATATCTTTTGTTCTTTTAGACTCCCCCAAAGCCCATTCGAATAAAATTTTAATCATCTCATCTTTGATCTTTGATCTGAACACATTAGAAACACATTGACAAGCCATCAAGGACATTAATTATATCATTGCTTAAGAAATACAGAAACAAACAGGCTGAACCTCACCCAGAATAATCTCCAACTACCTCATTACTAATATCCATGTTTTATTTGCAAACAACTTCACAGCAACATGTACCTTCAACATTTCTACTTCTACTAAAGGATTTAAAAGAAATTTTCCTGGCTCCCCTTGCTTCATCTAGCTGGGATTTATTGACTTTATCTTATTTATATAAGTTGTGCAATGCCATCCAGTTATCTACAGTTTATCTTATCATCTCCACTCTTCTGCCTAAATTCTAGACTCTGCTTCTACTGTCCCTCTGCTGGGGGGGGAATAACATGAGTCTCAAATTTTTTTAACAAAATTCTACAAAATATACATTTGAATAAATAAGAATGTCCTTAAATCTAAGACTATTTGGTGACAAGAAAAACAGACAAAAGCGTGCATATATCACTCAACAAGATTTAGCACCTAACAAGGGAAGTGAAACACCATAAGGATTCTGCCACTTACATGCAGGTAGTTCCCATAGATAAGTCCTCCTTTGCTGGCTCTATTCACTCCAGTTTGTGAGCTGTCTTCCTCACCTCCTTCTGTAGATACTTTTTTAAAAGCATATCTGCAGATTAAATAAGGAGAAAAAATAGCTCTTGAGAACACACAGTTCCCTAGTAATACAAATGGTTAAAATTCTCTTACTGCTAATTTTCCCAGGAAGGGAATATTAAACAATTGAATACTCACCCTAAATTATTTCCCAAAAATGGGCACCCACTCATGATGGAAACGAACTATCTGAGAAGCACTGAGTCTCGAGGCTCGCGGTTGATTTCGGTGACCTGCTCAGAAGTTCCTCCGCTGCCTTTTATGGATCTTGCTTGCCCTGCAGCAGCCAATCAGCCATGCCTGTGCACTCAGCTCGGCTCTTATTTCAAATGGTTCAGAAACTGAACCTCTGTACACTCTAGAGTGATCTATGTGAGGAACAGCGTGTTTGCTAAAAGCGGACCTTCTGCCAAACCACAACAGTTAATTCGCCAAGTTCTAGCTTTTATATTAAAAATGTTAAATAAGTCAATAGAGGCCAACTTTGTTTATTTTTTTAATGACATTAGCTATTCTTTTCCCAGAATACATTTGGCGTAGAGTTAGGATATAAAGGATGATGAGCTTCCTTAAGTGTGGGGAATCTCAGTCTCAGATTTGGATAGTCTTGTAACTCCTAGATCAAAAGCTTAACTTGACTACCTCTAGGGATAGAGATTCATTTTATCACAGAGGCAGAATATATATTCGAGTCCCAAGTTCACCCTGTCTTCACAGCTCTTCTAGCTGCGAACTCATCTAATAATTAGCAACAGTTAAGCTACCAACACACAGTACTGGGACTTAAATGGGTATAATGATTTACTATTTTCCCCAGTGTTAGGCCAAGTACAGGTCTGTGAGAATCATTCACATCAGGTGTTTCGTTGCAGAAACTTTAAAAGCAGCATAGTCATAAACCCACAATTCCAAACAATATCAGTGATGAATTATTCTTTCTAAAAACGTTATTTATTGGTTAAGTTCTAAACAGTTGCACTGAGGACAATGGAGCCTGAACAGAAGCTCCGTCACCCTATCTTTCACCCGCACAGCTGCTCATCAGGAATTACACATTGAAATGCATTTCCTTTCATTTCACTCCTTACAATGGCAAATTTTAATAATTTATGGAAGTAATTAGAAAATCAGAAGATCATTCATAGTCCTGAACCTGCCACTGGCTAATTATGTGACATGGAAAAAATTGATTAAACTTCAGATCATCTCGACTTCCTTCCCCAAAGAAATGAAGGTATTCAAAATTGTAATTTTGAAGTTCCTGGTCCACTCTAAAATCTGCTTTTATTACTATATAATTAATTATAATGTTTAATATAGTTTTGTGGAAGATAAATTGTGTGCAAAGGCTACAAGAACACTGAGACATCAATGAAATCGTATTTTAGCCCATTCATACTCCCTTGGGTTTTTATGGCTGCATCTGGTATAATAATTTACACACTGGGTAGGGGGTGTGTCTGGAGGAGAAGAAGAATCCCTGACCTCAGTGCTCTGCCTTGGTACCCTTGCATCCAAGACTGGTTACTAGCACAGTCTTAATTCACTGGGCTGTTCCACAAGGTTTGTGTTTACAAAAAATACAGGAAAATAATTCATTCTCACTTGGTAAGCCTTTGTGCTAAGGCCTGTTCTTCACTTACAAGTCAACATACTAATGACAAAAATATCTTTTCATCACAAATTTGAATAGACATTTTAAAAGCAAAATAGTTTTCTTTTTTTAAAAAACAAACAGCACTCACTTTGATCTTCTAAGTAGTATCCACTTGATAGTCTGTCTTACTAACATAGGAGCTAATTATTCAAAGGTTTGAATTAGTACATCCATAAAACTGTAAACTAACCAAGAATATCTTGTTTCCCTCAGCCAGGACAGTTATTTACAATGGCAACCCCTAAACACAAATGTGACAGTTCATTTTTGCCATAGAAAATATTATAAAATTTATCACTGCTTATATTCTGGTCAATATGTTGCCAATACTTAATTTCACTACAAATGGAAACAAATTTGTCAATCTGATGTTTGCCTAACAGTAAGACTTTATTTTCATGACCACACTGAAAACTTCCGTAACTAATATAGTATTTACTGCTCCCAAAATAGTATTTACTGCTCCCAATATATTTTATGTATTTGGTGTTTTACATGGAGAGTCTGGAATATACTTGAAATTAAATAATATCTAACAGTATTCAGGTATTATAAATCAAAAGGGGAGCATATGTGGGTATAGTCAGCAATTTGTGGTAGCTTTCTAAATACGTTATAAGTCTATGTGTAAATAACTCTGTGTACATAAGGCTTACAGAATACATTAAAGAAAAAATTGGCTGATAAATCTATGCAGCAAATGAAAACAACAAAATGAAAAGGCTACCTACTAAATGGGAGAAATGTTTGCAAATTATATATTTGATAAGGAGCTAATATTCAAAATATATAAAGAACTCATAAAATGCAATAACTAAAATAAATATAATGCAAAAAGGGCACAATATCTAAAAAGACATTTTTTTAAGAAAACACAGCTGGCCAAGTTATAGGAAAATATGTTCAATATCACAGAAAATCCATAAAAATTCAAATCAAAACCACAATGAGATATCACCTCACATTTCTTAGTGTAACCATTATTGGGAGGTGGAGGGAAAAGGAGTCAAATAATAAATAACAAACACTGGCAAAGGTATGGGGGAGAAAAGGGAATGCTTATACACTATTGGTGGGGATGCAAATTGGTAGCCACCAAGGACGAGATCGGGCGCGTTCAGGGTGGTATGGCCGTAGACGGTAGCCCCCAAGGAAAAAGTAAAGAAAGTTCTCAAAAATTAAAAATAGAACCACCATGTGATCCAGCAATTCTTTGGATTCGTTTCAAGAAAATGAAAATACTACCTCAAAAACATAAAAGTACCCCCATATTCCTTGCATCATTATTTACAATAGCCAAGATATGGCAACAATCTATGTGTTTATAGAGGGATAATAGATTAAAAATGTGGTATATAATATATAGGTGCACACACATATACATATGCATAGGTATATGAAGTGATGTAGATGGCTATGTAGATACATAGGTAGATGCCATGCTATGTCATTCAATCATAATAAATAAGGGAACCCTGCCATTTGGAACAATGTAGATGGACTTTGAAGGTATTGTGACAAGTGAAATAAGTCAGACAAAGCAAGGAAAGTAGCACATGACTTCACTGATACATGGGATGTAAAACAAAATGAAAAGACAAGCTAACAGATGCAGAGAACACATTGGTGGCTACCTGAGGATGGGGTGAAGGGTCAGAGAGAGGTGAAATGGGTGAAGGTGGTCAAAGACACAAATTCCAGTTATGAAATGTCATGGGGCGTGATGTAGCCCGGCAGCCCAGTTAATAATACTGTACTGTTCATTTGAAGTTGCTAAAAGAGTTTTTCAAAGTTCTCAGCACACTAAAAAGTATTTGTAATTATGTACGGTTACATGTCAAGTAGATTAATATATGGTACTCATTTCTCAATATACAAAATGATCAATCATTATTTTGTACACTTGAAAGTAATATAATGTTATAGGTCAATTATACCTCTCACCCCAAGAAAGACTGGCTGATGAGCATGCTTAGAGGACATGATCCATGACTAATTCTGGACTGAAAGGAAACCATGAAAATCAATATAATAGTAAAAAAAAAAAAAATCCTGAAAATAGGAGAGACAAAATAACCCTTTATCCTCAGATAAGTCATATTTAATACTATGTAACGTAATATTAAAGTTATATAGAAAACTAGCAGATAATTAAAACCAAAATCTTGGTTTCTAGTTCTTTCCTTGTGACTGCTGTTTTAAGTAAAAGAACTATCTGAGAAATAAAGCAAAGAGAAGAGGGCCTTCCTGGTGGAGCAGGGGTAAAGTCTCAGTGCTATCAAGCTATCATAGACACTGTGGCACAAGTTTGATTACCTCTGCCTCCCCCCCACCCCCGCCTCCACCAGGAGCTGGCCCACATGGTGCAGCAGACCTCTCCTATCTCACCTGCTCTCCCCAGCAGTGTATTTGAGTAGATCTGCCCATTCTGCTACCCACTCTGTCTCTGGTAAATCTTTTGTCCCCTGCACCTCTGGTCTACACCTTATTCTTATGAGCATAAAAAAAAGAAGCATTAACAGGAATTGGCATTAGGCTAAAATTAGAAAGTGAATAGGAATTTACTTAGTTCCTTCAGCATAGGTCCATGTACTATCCATTATGGAATGCTATATCACCCTGGAAGCTTTAAACCCACCCACCCCTACATTGCAACCCAATTGTTCATATTTTTATTCAACAGATGAAGACTCTGGTAGACATCTAAAAACTAAACCAATAGGAGAGATTTCTAGATCAATTACTCCAGCATCCTATTTTTCAAGATTTAATTCTGACAGCACATAGCAATCTTCTCCAAATACTTAGAGGAATATTTCCAGTATTTCAGAGCAATAACCTTAACAATCTATACTTACTTTGGCTTTTTCTTCTTTCCTTTTTGTCTCATAATCCATCTTCTTTTAGTACTTTTTCCAAAGAATACCTCCAAGATAAGTTTCCAACCCTCCAATCCTTGTCTCAGGCTCTGCTTTGGAGAATCCAAACTAGTCTCTCTTACTTACCATGAAACTCAATTCATTTAGGAACTAAGTAGTTTTTATTTTAAAAGAATTTTCCTTTCCAAGAAATATGTTTCTGCATTCATAGCGACTGTTCAATAAATGTTAGTTGACATGATGAATTACCATTTCTTGTATGATGTGGTTTTTTCATTCCTGTTTTGTTGTTCATGCTGCTGGGCACTAAGGGAATATTTTCCACTCCTTTGACTTTTCCTCCAGCTGGATAAGCAAAGAAATTATTGTTAGAGTAGTAGGATAAAAGGCCAGATTTTATTAAACATCTATGGAGAATTTACATGGTTGTAAATTCTAAAGTAACAGGAACAAATCTGGGGATTCTATTCTGTCCTGGGATGGGAGCCTGAGGTATGAAGGAGAGAGACAGCAAGGAGAGGATGACGTTTCAAGACAAATTCTTTCCGCTACATATTTGCCCTGCCTTAAGACAGGTTTCTCTGGGAAAAAAAAAAGAAAATTCTGGAGATGACCCCTATCTAGCTAATCTTCATTCTTTAAGATAAGTTATCCCAAGGTCCACTAGGCTTGAGTATCCTTAGTTCTACATGCTAAGGTGACTCATATTGGATAAAACCTACACTGGACATCCTAAAAGAAAGTCTGCCCTACCTTTTCTGAGGAGGATGATTCATTCCTGTAATAAGAATGTGTGAATCTCTCAGAATACAAACCATGACTGGAAGGAATATATTTTACGTGTGTTAAAAGATTCTAAAATGATAATTGACAATGAAATTTGCTCAATTTTTTGACATGCACTATTTTAGAGTAATAACCAGAATTGCCCAGTAATATTATTACACTATATTAGACTTCAAAGAAGCATCACATACTTAACATAAATTACACCTATTTAATATCCATGTACATGATAAGGTTAAAATGTATTTTTATGTGACAATGCTTCCCATGAAGTTGTCGTCATACCTAAATAGGTCTAACTTAAGTAATTGTTCTCTTTTTATAAAGGGAGAGAATAATTCTATGTATGGGGTTCCTTAGGAGTCCTTCTAAGATGTCCCATATTTATATTTATTTCAATTAATTTAAAATGTTATTATTTTAGAATTTTAATTTCTGGGAAGTTATGAATTGTTTCTCCAGTCCTTTAGTCGTCAAAGACTCCATTTTTAGACTAAAATAGTCTAATTCCTCAGAGATTAGATTAAAGACAATATGATATTTTTAGGTTGATAATCCCATTCAACTATATATTTCTTTAACATTATGGGTGCCAAGGAAATTTTCCTGTACCCCTCTTTTCTTCCACCCTGTCAAATACACAGATAATCATCAAACATATTGATAAAAAGGGCGAAAAAATCCAAAAAGAAGCTTAATTATAAGATGTTTACCTTCATTATACATGGAAGAGACCCAACATGACTTAGTAGCACCCATGTTTTCAGAGCTGTTTCTTTTCAGAGAGAGAGAGAGAGAGAGAGGTGTCAAATGGATCCCACATGCAGCAAGGTGGGTGATAGGGATGAACAAACCTCCAGACAAAGTTGTTTGTGGGTCACTCTATGGCCAGAGCAGAGCCAATGTCTTGCTTAGGGACTCAGTCTTCAGGTAAGAGATTCCACATTAGGTGCCAATTTGATTATTTAGGGGTTGATCCAATTAATGCACATAAGTGCCAAAGTACCCAGGGGACTGTGCAAAGAAAGAACTTTAATATGGAGCCAGGTTAGCAGGATTTAAGAGCCTCATGACTTAGATCTACCTGGGAAAGTGGACTTATACCATGTTTTAGAAAGTGGTACTTGAGGAGTAGCTGAGGGCACAGAAATGGAGGTTGGGCAGGAGATGACTGAAAGCCAACTGGGGGACAGAGGAATTCAGAGTTAGTTCAGGCCCTTGGTGTTAGTGGGCTCTTGTCCTTATATGGGCTGGATCTGATGCATGGATGATTCATGGACAAAGGATTAGACCTGAGGTGCTAGGTGTTATCTGCAGAATCAGAATTGCTTAGGAGAACAGGTTGGTCTTGGTATCATACATTAAAGGATTTAACTGGCTATACTGGAAAATAGAAAGCAATTATCGGGGTCTCCCTGATGGTGCAGTGGGTTAAGCAACGCACTGTGAGGCAACCCGCAGCCACTGCAGCATGAGTTCGATCCCTGCTGCCGGCCAGGGAGGGGACCCACATGGCGCGGCAGACCTCTCCTGCTGTGCCCGCTGCTCC
>JAGFMF010012111.1:334526-375011 GCA_019455555.1 Galemys pyrenaicus
GGCAGACCTCTCCTGCTGTGCCCGCTGCTCCCCTCAGCAGTGTACTTCCGTTGATCTGCCTGTTCTGCTCCCCGCTCTCTGTGGTAAATCCTCTCACCCACCCACCCCCACACCTCTGGCCTGTACCTCTGTGCTTGTGTGCATAAATAAATACATCTTTAAAAAAAAAAAAAAGAAAGAAAGCAATTATCCCTGGCTAACAGGTAAGCTCTGAGAAAAACTACAGGGATGATTTGGGGATGGGTTTCAGCTTCTGCAGGCTGGATGCACTATGTTAGAGTCAACCACAGAAACCCAATACAGTGATGGGAAGCTTAGGTTCCTTTATCATAATATGCAATCTGAACTGTATAAAATTGTAATTTTTATAGGTCTGAATGACAATCAAGAATTTCATGCAACTTATCTGATTTTTTAAATGACATTTTATACTAAACATAAAAATGTTTTTAAGGGGTTTTTGAACCCAGGAAATTAGCAACTTGTACAGAGACTTGTCCTTTGGGTTTTTTCCCTTTATTTATATATATTTGACATAAATTACGGGCCCCATTTCCCACCACCATTTCACCAGTTCTTTGAACTTCTGATGATCCCAGTATAAACTTATACTTCTAAATGTTCAATAAGATCCAAGACTTCACATCCTCATAACATAATTTTCACATTTCATTTTCCCATCACTCCTCAACAAATAACTCATAATAAATCCAGAGCATTAGAGACTAAGTTCTGGAATCTTATAAATTCTTTCAAGCCCAGAAAGACCTCCCTGTCCCTCCACCTACTGAATTCTGACACATTCTTTAGAACATGTTTCAAAAAATACTTCCTCTGGTATTGAGCGTATAATTTCTAACTCCTCAGTGATTTATGAAGACTTTGTATTTACATTGTCAGTACTTAATTGGTGCTGTGCCTGACTTGTTCATTAAATCATCTCTCCTTTGGGCGAGCCCAAATGTTATGTGCTTCTCTTTAAACTTTCTGCATCCAACATTGAGTCAGGTAAGGAAACAGACAGCAAAATTTCTCAGCAAAAGCGAATCTCATCTTTGTATTACCCTTTATTCGGCCGAATCAAAGTTCAGGTTCTAGCAAAGTATTAGTGTATTGATAAAATTTGAAATGTGGGAAGGAATAAATATGAATAACCTGTGAAGGTCAATACTTTTGCTGTAAGAATATTGGCGTGTCAGTTACCATGGCTTTTATATTTGTACCTAAGCTTTGCACACCTACAAGGTGGTAAACCAACAACTTTCTGAATACTTTCAAGTAGATGTTCAAGTGCAGTTAACTCTCTAATGCACATTTCAAATTCTAATAAGTCCTAGATTAAATTGATGATATCCAAATAATTGACCAAATTTGTGAAATGATTTGTTCAAATGGGTAGGGAAAATTCAGTAAGTGAGAGAAAAAACTGTCATTTATATTGCCTACTGAATGCCAGACCCTGCCATTTGTCGTTCATGGAGTTAGTCCTTTGAAGACTGAGGTTTTCATCGCTGGCAACAAACAGAACCAGCATTTGAACCAAGTGCTCTCTCATGCTGAGATCCCTATTCTTCCTCTTACACAGGCTGCTTTGTAATCCTCCACTGTTGGATTTCATGAAGATTCCTTGCCTGCTTCTCCTCTTTCTCAAGATTATATCCCATGTTTTGCAAATCTTTAAATCTGAGAGTCCCTGAAATTATCTTTTGTGATAAAGAAATCGATGTACCAATTTCTATAATAATGATAATTTAATTTGACATTGAATCTTTAGCTTTTATTTTATTACATGGCAAAATGCAATAACAAGACTCTAACCTATTTGGTAAATTTACCAGCATATTCTGTAGGTAAAGCATTTGAGAAAGAACAAGTCTCAAGACTGCTAACTTTATTTCAAGGCTTGGGTTTGTTTAAGCAGTCACATTATAAGAAATATATTTGAAATCAATAAAACACCAGCCAAAGACACACAAAGCAAGTGCTTAGTATTTCCTACATAATATCTTATTTCATGGCATCCTAGGTATGTTAAATTAGCCTAATTTTCAGAAGTTAAAAGTCAGTTAGTTCCATCATCTATCCAGTAAGAGAATACTTTAAAATAGTGTATGTACCAAGATATAAGTAACCTTAAATATTGATTAATTTACATTTATTACAAGGGCTTTTTTTTTTAATGTGTACTAAATCATTCATGATTATGCTTTGGGCAGTTGTTTTTTTGGGTTTGGCACCTCTAGAGTACTCACCACTGTAAAGAGGAAGGTTTCATTTACAACTCAAGTAAATGGCATAACCACAATATGAATTTATTGGATAGGAATTCCTCTTGCAAAATATAAGCATACATTTCAATTGGAGCAAAAGGTGGGGGTGAAGAGGAACTCTTAGGCAGTGGGGATGCAAAGGGGTGCACCTGGGGAAGATCAGGTCTGGAGAACTGTTAGCTCTGTGTCTGCAAGGAGGGGAGTTGCCTCCCTCCCCGCTCAGTTCATGAGTTCCAGTGGTGCTTGCTCAACTCCAGAGAGTTGGCATCCACAAGCATATTGACTCACTACTTTTCTAAGGTATATTCTCCAGCCTCTCGCATCTCTATCAATATGTGCTTAAACAACAGCTTGCTGTGTTAATGGTAAGTCACTCTATCTTAAGTTCCCCACCTCTCCAGAAGTCAGGGTCATTACAATGCCAATACTTATGACAGCAGTATTCTAGGCCATGTGGCTAAAACGATTAGTGGGATGAAGAAGATTCTTTTTTTCATGAAGCTAGAACCCACAATGATAGGAAGTGACAACAAAAATGAAAACAAATGAAGATGATGATTTTAGATCACAGTAAGGCCTGTGAATAAACTAAATCAGGGTAATGAAGAAAGGAAGAACAGGAAATGGGAAGTCTTGCAAAGAAGACCCCTCTAAGAACAGGTCACTACTTCATGCCACACAGTCACAAGAAGTCAACAAGTTTCAGATCTGCTGTATGGAATATCAGGTATCAGAACACTTGTCCCTTCTATAGGATTTTGATTCCAAAGCAAACTTGCAAAAGCATACAAACAAACCATCTATGTAAGAATGCAAATTCATGAATCTTTTTTAAAACTCTTGAAATTGTGTGTTCAGACACAGAATGACTTCGTATTTGTTTCAGTGCCATTCTGAGTTTTGCCTGTCTAAACAGGACCATGTGAGGCCTCAATTCTGCCAGCACATTTGTCTGTTCACACAATTGTGTAACACCTATTACATCACAACACAGAGATAACGTCCGGACTTTGCCTGGTGTAAACAGTCCCATACCTATTAGCATGCCAATATTCCTGTCTTATTTGCCTGAGACAATTACCAAAGTACTGACAGATCACATGAATGTAAACTAAACTCACATACACAGCTAGTTCTTCATGACACCAGTGAAGTGTCTCCAGAGTATTCCCCTGCCTATAAAAATGTATCCTCAAGTCAGGGACAGTAGGGAAAGATGCCACATTAGCCCTGCTTGAATCGAAGCTGAACACTTGTTGCCAGAAGTGTGTGCAGTTCAGTCAAATAAAACTCTGAAATTAAATAATACAAAAAGATTGCATTTCATGAGAATAAATTATTTTTAATAGGTAATTTTCCAACCTTTTGAAATGTGGCTCAGAAGAATCAACGAAGATGTCTTTTATGAAGTATTTCAAACTGCCAATTCCACTTCAAATATTAGAAGTGAGTTACAGTCTGAACCTGTTTTTAAGAATATTTTTAATTAAACAAAAATTTGGTTTTTTCCCCACTCCAATCAAATGACAACAAAATAGTGTCTATTAGAGACATATTGGTCACCAACTAGTTAAATAATTGTAGTTAACCAACTACTTAACTAACTCTATCTAGCTGCCTGTGCATTTCAGAAGGACCAGATTTCTACCCCACATCTGAGAGAAGCTAGCCCTTCTCATTACACTCATTTCTCCACTTGGCAATAGAGGTTTCATTATGCCTCACAGTCAAAACTCCTCAGCCTGCACTCTAACCACAATTTGTGGAATGAAAGCCAAAACAACTTAAAAATATTGCCTAAGTATACATCTAGTTAGAAATGGAATTAAGACAAAGACATCTAAAAGGCTTCTGGCTACCAGGATATTGTGTTATTCTGCTTCACTAAAAGGAAACAGGATTGATTAAACAAAATACATGTGCTGGTTTGGCAAAATATTTATTGCTCATTTATATTTTTTTGTAGTTGTCCCAAAGAGGAAAAGAAAATTTTAAGCAATTTATAATTTTATAAAGTGCATTCAATGAATATGGGAAAAATCCTGCAGCTGAATAATCTTAGGCAATAAAAGAGAATCGGTAATAGGAAAATGAATGTGCAAAAATCTGATTAAGCCAGGAATGAAATTATTATAATGCATACGGTAAGAACCTAGACAGTGTCTGAATTGCCTCAGTGCTTGATTAATACACTGCAGTTTTAATTCATCATTTTAGGTGGGGTCTGTGTCAGAATTTCCTTCATTGATTTAATAGGAGCAATAGAAATACAATTTAATGTAATCAAATGCTGACTACAGGCAAGCTTAGGTCTTCCAAGGCCTCTTAAAACCTTAAAAACTGCCAAAGTAAGTGCGTGGTACATCCCCAATTTAGATGATTTGAGTTTAAAAATCCACAGAAACTTATCAAAGAACTCTTATTATATTGAACAAAACTTGGGCAATCCTGTATCTCCTTCCTCTTATTAGAATCTTAATAACTCATCTGGAAAATTTAACTTTTCTGGTTTAAAATGTGATAAATGAAACGCAAGTAAATACACTGTGATTGAGCAGTCAGTGATTACTAGTTGAGTATTGCGATTTTTATCTATGGGGTAAAGGTAGAGCTGGAATTTTTATTAGAGAAGTAGGACTCTCTCACGTTAGCCAGAGAGGAAAGAGGGCATCTGAATCCATGGTGTGTGACCTCCTTTGCCACAATAGATGATAAGGCTGACTTCAAAAGATATCTCTATATGGTGCAAAGTAACACGCATCATGTCCCAATATGCTCTAGTTCTTCAAGACTTGGTTGAAATTCTTCCTTTATCCTAAAGCCCTCTCATAGCACCATCAGTCCATAGTGAAATCAAATTTCCATGATTTTAGAGGGTCTGTTATTTACAAAAGTCACCTTAGGAATGTTTGCTTTGTCTCAGCATCTCAGAGGGAAGGTTATTCACTCTAGAGCGTGTCATAGTTTGTCTTATTTACGGCAGATACTATAAAGCTTTGTGAATTTTATTTAAAGATACTACATGATTGAACTGATTATATAAACAGCTTTGCTAATGATGCTGAAAGGAAATAATAGACTATTATACTAAATAGGACTTTCAGGATTGAGATGATTATGATAGCGCTCTAAGTATGACAACAAATGTCAATTTTTATAAGTCTTCCCCAATTGACATTATAGACTAATTTATAGTAACAGTTGTAAGTACTGAGCTTACATCACAGAAGACACATATTATGTCGTTAAATCCTTGCAACTACTCCATGAGATGCCCTTGCATTGATCATACAGAAGGAGAAGTCCCCTTAAAGGAATTTGGCGAATTCTCATGATTACAGCCACAAAATGGAAGGGTCAGGTTCCAATCTCAAGCTTGAGTTTGTTGAGGCACAAAATAAATCATGGACACTGTTTGGGTCCTTGGCCTTAGATGCTATCTTAAATATTTAAGGTAAGACAAAGGTGGTTGGAGGAAGAAAGAGGAAATTCAATCAGGGGTTTACCAAGGAAGGCACCATAGACAAAGGAATGCAGATTTAAGTTCTGTCTCCACTTAGATGAGACAAAGAGACTAGGTCTTCCTGGCAGAGGGCCTTAGTTACTTTAAATGTAAATTTTTTTAAAGCAACTTCCATCCAACCTTCAGAGTTTCTTCCATGAGATTAATTTTTTCCAAAATGACATATTTTGGGGCAGATATTCCCCCCTCCAATTTCAAATACTGTTTTAGTACCTTCAGGCTGCTATAACAAAAATATCATAAATCGAATAGCTTTTAAACTATAAATATTTATTTATTTCTCACAATGCTTGAGGCTGAAAGGTCCAATAGCATGAGCTGACTCATCCTGTAGCTGCTGAGAGATCCTCTCTCACAGACTCTCACGTGGCAAGGTATGGGGCTGGTTGTGCTTAATAGAGTATTAGTTACATTAACAACAATGCTATCCCAAGACCATCTTTATTACCCTAAAGATGCTAATACCATCACACTGGGGACCAGCTTTCAACAAATGAACAAATATGAGGGAAACACAGCCAGTCTACTACAAAAAGGACTCTCTTTCTGCTGTTATGCTACCTTCCATTAATAAAGTAACTTTCCTTCAAGATGAGTATATTATTTTAATGTTCGCGCAAATTGTCGATTAAGAAGAACCAAACAGATGATCTATAATAACAGGAAATAGAAACTACAAAATACAGGAGGACGAGTTTCTATAAAAATAAACAAAAATAGGCCCTCCCTGGGGGCACAAGGCATTGAGCACCACACTGTCGGGCTTCTGCAGCCACTGTAGCTTGAGTTCGATCCCTGGAAGGCACCCACATGGCACAGCAGACCTTCCTGCTCCCCCTCCCCCACTGCTTCCCTTAGCAGTATTTTCAGTCCTGCCTGTTCTGCTCCCTGCTCTGTCTCTGGTGAATCCTCTCAGCGCCCCGCCCCTCCCCCCCTCCCCTAACGCCTCTGACTTGTAACCCAGCTCTTGTATGATAAATAGATAAAAGTTTCAAATAAATAAACAAAAATAATGACAATTCTGAACTTTTTACTTAGGTCAAATTATTATTCTGACTTGAGAGATTATGGCTATTTTAGACAAAATCTTTAAGTCACCTGTAGCAGCAGGAAAGGACAGCAGCGGTAGGTTCGGGATGGTTCTTAGCAGACGGATCAAGGAAGGGAGTCTTGGAGCCCTCCGTGGCTTTTCATGCTTTTATTAGTGGAGGTGGCCAGGTACATGGCAGGCAAGGGGCCTGCCAGCCTCCCAGCCCCCCCCCCCCCCCCCCCCCCCCCCCCCCCCCCCCGGCGCAACTCACCCTCTCGACTGCTTTCTCACTCAGTTGGTCAGCACTGTCGGTCCCATAGGTTGGTCCTGTTGGTCCTGGCGTCCTCATGACGCCGCCCATTTGAGCCCGTGTCCAACGCAGGTGCACCCACTTGCGCATGCCCACCCTGAATGCGAGCAGCACCGCAGGTGTCCATCATCACAGTGGTGGGAGGGTGGAAAGACCTGATAGTTCTCTGACCCTACATCACCTCAGGTTAAAAAAGTGTTTTAAAGAACCATACGCCCATAAACCATAACTGTTGCCACCAACCAAGGAACAGACTTCATTTTACAGGAAAGACAGACCCTTATTCTCTCCTTGATCGCTAAATCCATTTCATGCATCAACAGCAATTTCTCAGCAATATTGCAAATACACTTTTGCCAATAGATTGTGGCTCTCATTTTGCCATGTTTGTCTTGCTGGCAATGGGTGCTTGCTTTGTAACCAGCAAATGTTTAGAATGGCTCTAGTGGCATAAGGAAAAAGGTTTTTCCTCACCCCTTTTCTGGTTTCTGGATAGTCCTGAAAATTTAATTGACAAATGCAAATTAACAGGAGATAAACATAAGCATTCTATTGAAATATTACATGTTCATGAGAGTGTTCACAAGAGAATGAAGACTATCTGCCTAGTTTTATTTAGCTGCATGCTGTACTTTTTAGATAAAAAAAAAAAAACAATCAATTTGTGAAAATTTGATCAGAGAAAGGGGATTGGGATTTATTAGATGGTAAAGAAGTGACTGAGAAGATAAGTGTTAGTTCAACAAAGTCTGTTTGCAGATTCTCTGTGTTGAGTCTGTCTCCACGAAGAGTTTATTTCCTGCTTCCTGCAGAAAAAAGCAACAAAAATATTCTGCATTTACAACCTTTTAATTGCCCTCAGCTCAAAATATTTCTTTTCATGGAGGACATATTTTGGTTTCCTTCATTACTGACTGCTTAATGATCCTTTGTATTTATTATATATCCCAACATTTCAAACACAAACACACACACACACACACACACAGAGTGTGAGAAGATGATTTCTATTGAAATCTCCATGCTTCCTTCAGGAAAGAGGTTATAGCAAATTAAAAGACATTGAATTTTTCTTTATTAAAAACAAAAATATTCCTGTTATAACCAAATATCAATATAAAATTCATCAAAATGAAATTACAGGTTAACACGGTTCCATCGCTCAGAAAGAAACATTCACTTGAATCCTATCATTCACCAACTTAACCATGTCTAGAAAAACAAGTTTTTTAACTTGTAATAATTTTAGGCAATTTTTCTTTACTTCTATCGAAAATGTAAATATCTATGCATTTGAAAATTCCTAACTGGAATCCTTCAAGCACAGAAAAGACATATTCATATCCTAACAGATGCAAGGAAACTGGCAGGAAGGCCTCCCTGAAAACATTTAAGTAGTTTCTCTGTGATGTCCAGAGCAGACTTTTCCAATACTTGCTCCCTTGGTTTGTGGAATTAAGAGCCAACAAAACCCTGTAAGTGGGGCCTCCTTGGTGCAGCAGTGGGTTAAGCAACGCTCTGTGAAGCCAAAGCAGCCACTGCAGCACGAGTTCGATCCCTGCCACCGGCCAGGGAGGGGACCCACATGGCGCGGCAGACCTCTCCTGCTGTGCCCGCTGCTCCCCTCAGCAGTGTACTTCAGTTGATCTGCCTGTTCTGCTTCCTGCTCTCTGTGGTGAATCCTCTCACCCACCCACCCCCACACCTCTGGCCTGTACCCCAGTTCTTGTATGCATAAATAAATAAATCTTAAAAAAAAAAAAAAACCTGTAGGTCCTGAGAAACTGGTACTGTTACTTAAAGAATGCAGATTACCTGCATCTGAGGTCATTTCTAGAAATCACCTTTTTTTCTTCTTATCAGAGAAACCTGCCTTAAGGCAGTGCAAACAGCCAAAGGTAAAACACAGGAAGTTACTCTCTTATCCTATGAGACCCTTTCTCTCTTTTTGACAACCAGACCCCTGTTCCAACTCTCAGTTTTAGATATAAAGCCACGGTTTGTCCACTTACTTTAGAATTTACAGCCATAAATTCTTCTTACATATGGGATTAAATTTGGTCATCATTTCCTACTCCTGTGTTTGCTGTTTATTTGTTTGCCCAAGAAAATCCCAGAGAGTGGGAAAATTTCCCCTACATCCCCAAACCAGTATCTCTGGTATCTCAGCTATTTTTACTCTACTGAAAACCTCCTTTCCAGATACAGATGAAGATCTCCATGTGTTAGGTGCTTCTTCTCCCCCCCAGTTCTTGGCTCTACTGTTCACGGTGTGTGGACAAGCTTCTCTTGAACAATTCCTTTGTAACTTTCAAGGTTTTGTTCAAATTTCACTTTCCCATTACTAACAGCCTGCCTTATTCTGAAAATCGACACCCTCTCCCCAACCCAGGACTCTTGAGCTATTCTATCACTTTTTTCTTTCTTTCTCTTTCTTCCCTCACACATTTCATCCTCTGAAGCATCAAGTAACTGACTTACTGATTAGATTTTAGTGTCATCTGCTAAACTGAAGCCCAGCAAAGACAGGTTTTGTTTTGTTCATGAATGCATCCTACACAACTGGAAGGAGCTTCTGGATCACATCAGTTGTCTTTGTTGAATGAACATAATAATCCCTGGGAATTTAATGCATAATGCAAGTACCATTGATTTACTGAAAACACTAGCCCAATATTGGATTTATGCTGGGACAGCTATGCCCATGAGTTCTTTCTTGCCATTGTGATCATGTTTATTTAAAAATCTACATCTATTCTGGCTCTTGTCTCAATTGTTGTATTTGTTTTGCCTATGACTCAAAGGAGGTTCATTTTGTTCATATCCTTAGTGGTTACTTTGAGAGGTAGAGCAAATCTAGGCTCTATCATCAGGCTAAGAATTCTTGTGGTTGCCACGAAACTTCACACCTTCTTTGGAAATCTTGGTGAAAATGCAACTGATTTCTCCCCGGTGTATGTACAGGTTTCTAGGACTGCTATAGCAGATTGCTATAAACATGGTGGCTTCAAACAACAGAGATTTAGTCTCTCACAGTTTTCTAGAAGTTCTGAATTGGGGGCTGAAAGTGGCATGCTTCTCCTGAAAGCTCAAGCAGAGAACCCTCAAATACTCACATCTCCAAAGACTCAATTTCCAGATCAGGTCACATTGAGGTTCTAGGTGGACATGAGTTGGGAGGGACATTATTTATCCCCCTCTTGTGTGGAAAACCCACATAGGAAAGTGTTAAAATAATGTATATTTTATTACCCCCTCATGAATTGTGATTCTTAAAAGTTTAAAATTAAATTTCAATAACTTTGCATTGTTGGCTTATTAGTTTTCCTTTGTCCTCTTTTTTTAAGAGGCATCAAATATACAACTTATTACCTTCCTTTAGGTATGGAAATAAAAATAAATCAATATTTTTGTTCTAACTTGTTGAAAAGCAGGTAGATTTCTCCTAAATGTTCTATTGCACAAATAGATAAGAGATCAGAGTTGAAAAAAATGACTGGAACTTAATTGCTGGTAGACTGGAGAATCTGACCCTGTCCAGGTAACCTTGACCCACAATGTCATGTACTACAAGGACACAGAATTTTGCAATTTCCTGGCCCTAAAAGTTAAGCATTATTGAAGTTCTTCCCCCTACTTTGACCAATTAACAGGAACATTTTGAATACTGTCAGGAAAACTACAGAGGTGTTTAAACAGACGCTGTTTTGCTGATGGCCAAGCTAAAGCTGAGTAACAAACAGAAACCACCCACAGACCAAGCCAATAGCAGACCATGACAAGCAATTGGAACCAGTCACTCATTAGCAGACGCACAAAATCCTTTCATTTTCAGAAGGCTGAACACACCAGCTGGGTATGGGCTTGTTTTGTTTTGGTTTTTTTGGGGGGAGGGAGGGAGCGGATTCTTTTAGCATTTATTTTTTTTCCCTCTTTTTCTTTATTTAACATCCATTATGGTCCCCATGGCAGAAAGAGCACAAAGGACTGAGGTGATGGTATGGGCTTTTTGAATAGACACATAATTAACATATATCAAAGGTACATTCCATATATGTTTGTTAATGATGATGTCACAGTTATTATATTTTTCAATGTCTATCACGCCTATATGTACTACAAAGCAGTTGCTACTGTATTTGAAAATCTACAGGTAAGAATTCCTTTTTAATCAGTACATGAAAATATCAATCAGAAGAGTTCTGCATCAGTAATAAATTCAACATCTTATTAAATACAGTTAGGTATCAGCAGAATAAAAAGTAGAAAATATGGGATTGATTTTTGTTAGTTCCAAGAAGTTTGGTTTCTAGCTTACCTGGTATAAAGCACCAAAAGCAAAATGTTGAGTTGTTTAAAAGCAAAACACATTCATTAGGATGATAGGATGTTGCCTTGCCACTTCTTCTGTAACTTCTCTTTACAGCAAAGTATTTTGATAGTTTAAATTGGTGAATTTAATTCTAAAGCATCACAAATTGTATTATAAAATTAACAACATTTTTCTTTTAAAACATTTTTGGAGTTACTTTTAAAAAACTAATTATTTTATTTTCTACAATGTTACAAATGGCAGGGTTTTGTCTTTTTTGTAGTGGAGAAGATTTCATTGTATATGTGTGTGTACACACACACACACACACTCACAGACATGCAGATATAATCTCATCTTTTCCAATCATCTGTCAATAGACACTTAGATTACTTCTAATTCTTGACTATTGTGAATAATGCTGCAATGTACATGGGGCACATATATCCCTTCGAGTTAATGTTTTTATATTTTTGGAATAATAATTTTTGGAACAGTGAAATGCCGGGATCATATGGTCTGAAAACTGTGAGCAAGTGTTGCTTTTTTTATATCCTTATATATGCAGATTCAATAGGATCAAATTTTTTTTTATTAAAAACACCTAAGATTATTTGAAAACTAGAATACATAGGAAATACTTGAATATGACACATTTTTGTGCTTATAACTGGTACTGATTCTAAATATACTTCTCTAAACACTTTTTAAAATTCTTAATGTCATTTAAGCTCCTGATTCAAATGCAGCTAATGTTTTTTTCCCTATCCATTTTTAAAATTTCATTTATTGCATTTCTCAGTAGCAATAAGCACTGATTGAGTGCAGGGATGCTGCTTGTGCTGGTGTAGGAGATCACGAGTTCTCACTGGGTTTGGTTTTGTCATTTAAGTAGTCGAGTGTGTGTGTGTGTGTGTGTGTGTGTGTGTGTGTTTATGGGGTGATGATAGAAGGAATTTGAAAATCAATCTTTTGCCAAATGCACTTGTTAGTGCAATCAAGTAGAATGAGCAGGAGGAAGGAAATGGAGCAGGGTCTGTAGGTCTGTATTTATTGTTAATGTGATTTCTTAGTGCACAGGTAAAGTTGAGCTAACAAAGCTGAAAACAGATAACTGGGAAAAGCATGTATTTGATTTCAAACACAGAAGATGGAAAGTAGGAAGGAGATGCCACACTAGACAGAGAAGATGGAATTCAAATTTACTGAAAATTGATAATAGGGTAGGAATAAGAGTGGAGTGTTTCGCAAACAAAAAAGGAGAAAGGGAGGTTTCATCTTAAAGTAGAAGAAAGAGGGTACTCTCAGATCATAGTAGCATAAGCAAATATAATCATCACTTCAAATGTCAAGAAAAGGAACCCATGCGAGCAAATCAGAACTGATGTTTTGTTTTGTGTTTATCTAATAAAGGATAAGCAAGAAAAGGAGCTTGCCTTCTTCTTTTCTGTTTTACTATTTTTTCTCCTATTGTATAAAGGCACTCAGGGGAAGTAAGTAAAGTAGGGGCAAGAGAAAAGAGGAAGTGAAATGGAAAGAAAAACATTCAGTGAACTTTAAGAAAATTTCTAGTTACCCTGAACCATAGCTAAATTACAATCAGAAAAAGTGTGAATCTGGGGGACTCTTCATTCTCCTTTTGATATTTTTTTCCCCATAATTTCCCCCACAGGCACTCCCTCCCAATCCTCACCTTCTTTATTATTGCCCTCCTGCCCACCTGCAGTC
Organism: Galemys pyrenaicus; assembly: GCA_019455555.1. Classification (NCBI taxonomy): domain Eukaryota; kingdom Metazoa; phylum Chordata; class Mammalia; order Eulipotyphla; family Talpidae; genus Galemys; species Galemys pyrenaicus. Next base: position 347,700 of record JAGFMF010012111.1, read on the forward strand.
CCACCACACCATCTCAGCTCTTCCCATACTAGCCTGACTTCCTACCAGTCTGTACTCAAATGCAAATTAGTCTGCTACTCTGCCTTAAGACACCGAACAGTGACTAGCTGAAAAAGCCTACTTAACCTACTAGTAAATAAACTTGCCCATCAGAAGGGTTCCATACATGATACGGGCCATGAGAGGGAGGAGGAAGACAGTGGAGAAAGGGATACTGTTAGCTATTCATCCTTTAGGAGGACCTGAGCTTTTTAAGACTATGACTGAAGATAGGGAAATTCATACATAATGATAGTGTCCCCTCATTCCCAAAATATTTAATTTGTTGATTGGGGAAGTCTTCCAAGAACTTTTATTTATATCCTTTGAACTTTAGTTTGCCTCCTTAAAAGACTAATTTTAACCTGTAGTACTGAGTGTCTGAGTAAATATATACAAACACATGTAACCATGTGTTAATGGTTTCATACTTACAAATATTATTACCATGGAAACTAAGTGGGTTTTTAGTGTTGCATGCAATTCCTCATTTATGTCAAAAGGTGGTGCTATTTATACACCATAATGTATACTCTTCAGTTTCTTATTTAAAATAATAAATTCCAATGATTTTTCAATTCCAAGTATTAAGATGGACAGATATTTGATCTTTTTGGATTTTTTTTGAATTTTTATGTTTTCAGCAATCACTTATTCTTGAGGAGATATTTTCTGGTGATTTTTTTTTGTCCTTTTCATTAATGACTGTTTCTGTTAGAAACAGCTTCATCTATTATAAGGAAAAAAAAAAAAAAAACTTCAACCAGAAAAAGGCCTCTTTACTGCCCAAATTTCACCCTGACTGCATTTTGATTTAAATTTGTGTAAAAGGAGAAGTGAAAATGAAAGTTAAAAAGACTTTCCTGGAGGATAGTCTGGATATCAACCTGTTAGAAGCTACTGGAGACCACAGATCCTTAAAGGAATTATCCTTTCTATTTTGAGAAAATCCTTTCCTATAACATATTATATGTGTTATGTTATATTATGTATATATTGAATATTTCATAGCATAAGTAACTATATTCGTTTTTAAATGTCACAGAAAAGGGAATAATTTTGAACAAATAAAAATGGCTATATTTGTATATATTTGTTTCATTCTATAGCAGCTTCTCATCAACCCATAAATGTCTGTAGCTTGTTCTGCCAACATTTTTGGTTTGCAGATCATGTGTTTTATGAGGCAAAACATAGCAACACAAACATTTAAATTGACCCCCCACGTTTTACAACCGCAACTGCTCTATTTTATATAAAGGCAACAAAATGAATATCGTTATTGATGAAAATTGGGTGTATCTTCACAGACTTCAGCTGACTGAAATTGCCAATGGAGCAAAGTGAGAAATCAAAAGTCTTTGCTGAGAAAGGTAGGTAAGGAGGACGACCCTCAGGATAGTCCTGGCTTCCATTTCTAAAGGCAAAGGGATATTACTTTGTTTTCCCCTTGGGAAATTTCTTTTCCAGTATTATTTGTATATAAGCAATGAAATTCAGGAAAAGATTTATATGTATGAGGAGTCAAAAATTGTTTTGAAATGTTACTATGTGCTAAAAGATGGCTTTTGTTTCTTTTTTCCTTTGGTTTCTCCTTATTAAATATGCTTATGAGTTTTGTTTTTCAAAATAATTTTTTTGATGCTCTTCAGGATGCTTCTGTGAAGCCCTGTATTCCATGCAACATTCACTTGCTATAATTGCATAATATATCCACAATATGTCCTTGAGTCAGGAAAGAGAAAAGTTTCCTCATTTGCTGCCTGGTCAGGTCACTAATTAATTAATTCTGATATTTCTCACATCATATGTTTTGTACTGGCCATGTAAAATACTAACATTTTAAGAAAACTCTTTAAAAAACTCAAAAGCAGCTGAGAATACTTCAGTGATGCCATAATAGCTGTCAAGGAGAAGATCAGTGTTAAAGGAGCTGATTTTTGACAGCTGAACTTAACCTGAAGCAGGTATTTCAGGGTAATGTTTGCAATCAGCAATCCTTTGCTTGTCCAGTGACTTGTGACTAGATTTCTCCTTCCTTCTAAGAGCTTCAGTCCCTATGGTGGGAAGGGGGCCAGGAGCTCAGAGAGTGAGTACCTGTGAGTCAATTCTTCATATGTCTTTGTAATTGATGACTAAGTAGTAGGCAAAAGGGTGTTATTAAATTGATTTGCTAATGAATGACATTAACAGTAGCTTTTTTTATCTTTCTGATTTTGTCATTGGGACTGTGCCAGTTACTTTACATATATCAGCTAACATGATATTTAAAAGAATAGTATGTGAGGCTATACAAAATTTTAGTAAAAATTCAAGATTTTCAAATTATTAAAATTTCCTCCTTTACTGCATACTTTCTGTAAATAGTCGCAATGTGATTATTTTATTGAAACAGTGTCCTAACTTTTGGCAGCTGAAACCGAGCCCCTTAAAACATGCTCATGGGTGCCTTGTATCTACCATTATATATCCCATGACTTAGGTTAGCTAATTGACTGGAGACTTACTATTTTACTTCAGTTGGTTAACTACTCAAAACATTTAAAGTTGTATTACTACTTAAGTAATTTATTTTTAATATATTTAGAAGTGAATTCATCCTTTCCAATCAGAACTCTGTCCAAACATGTTTATTGATATTGGCTGGTAAGAACCAGTAAAAGTGGACCTAAAATTTGTATGTGAATATATAACACATTCAGTATTTTCTTTGAGCTTAATCTGTTTTCACTTTTCCATAGAAGACATGGAGAATTTTGTTGTTGTTGTAGGGGTGGAGGGGGGAGGCTTTATTATAGGGCAGTGGGTGAAATGACCTCTGTAATAGCATTAAATAATGATTGAATGATAAGCAACACTTGAAACCTTTCAGAAGTAAATTAATGCTGATCAGTTGACAAAATTATACTTTTGAATTGAAACAAAGATTATAAAAGTGAATTCATCTAATTACATATCGGACATCATTGAGAACTCATTTCTTAAATGAGAGTTTAATGTTCTTAAACCCCTGACTATTTCACCACTACCATATCACTACTAAGTGAGCAGAATAATAATAACTAATATAAAATGAATACTTATGGTCTTGGAATGCCTCATCTGCCGGTATTGTCTTATTTAATCGTCACAACAAAACCACGAGGAAGAGACCATTGCTCTCATTTAACAGAAGAGGAACAAAGTGCTTAGAAAGATTGAGCAACTTGACTGAAGTCACACTAGTTACAAAAGGCAAAACCTGAACCTGAAGCCAGGTCTTCATTCCAAAGGTCATCTCATTCTCTGACCTGTAATGCAGTTCTCCCCCAGCAAATTCTCCATGTCTTCTGTGGGAAACTGAAAACAGATTAAACTAGAAGAAAATATTGCATATTTTATGTTACATACAAACTTTAGGCCCATTTTCACTGGTTATCAATCAACAATAAACATGATTTGAAAGATTATTGATATTCTTGAAAGAATGAAAACACTTATTAAAGAAATTTAAATAAATAACCAATAGTACAACTTTAAAGGTTTTGACTAATTAATCAACCAAAGTGAAATAGATGTTTATGGGAGCATTTGAGCCAGAAACTACAGTCAATGAAAAAAATACATCGCCACAAGATTAAGATGCACTGGAGAAAAGATAGCTTGGTAACAAGATTCTTATAAGAAATCAGCCTGATATTATCCATGAAATTTTAGGGACCCTCAATTCTTCAGAGAAAAAGAGAATCTTGAAAGTCAGATCTAACTTTTTAAAGAGTATGAATTTTTAGAAGCAACCCATTTAAGGTCAGTTGATTTTGAAATTGGAATTAACCACACCTTAATGTAATGGCATTAATGCATTCACATCAACAAGAGCGCTTCTCTGAGTAGCATGAACATAATATCCTCACTGGAACCCTGCAGTCAACACTTCTGTGTCTTGATTTCTAAACATGGAACTCAAGAAGCAGCTTGAGTCTTCCTCTGTTCCACGTAAAGAGGACAACCTTTTACAACGTGAATTGTGTTTCCTACAGTGTTAAGGTTTCCTAACTCACTGCTGTTATTTAATTATTTTATGGGCAAAACCTTAAGGACTCTTCGAAAAGATAAAGCTCTATCTTTCAAAGAAATCTCTGCCATCTCCCACTGACCGAAAGACGTTTGACCATGACTTTGCTATCTCCACTTCCTTTCACGGGGTCCATAACATTGTTGGGAACCGGAGCAAAATCCGCAAGGTGATCTGGTTGGCGGTGGTCCTGGGCTCGGTCTCGCTCGTGGTGTGGCAGATCTACTGTCGCTTTGTCAACTACTTCACGTGGCCAACCACCACCTCTGTAGAGGTTCAGTACGTGGAAAATGTAGAGTTCCCAGCTGTGACGTTTTGTAATTTGAACAGGTAAAAATTACTCTTTTCATAATCACGTCTTTAACTTTGCTAGTTTAAGTTTCATTAGGACTTTTTTATCTTGATAGCTAAGGACTATAAAGTCATTGCAGTTCTCAAAATGTATTTAAAATGCAAATTTAGTGAAGCAAAGAAACTTGTTCATTTCTTCATTCATTTACTTTCCTTCTAGTCCTTCCTTCCTTCCACAAGTATATACCAAGCAGTGCACCAAACCCTGTGGTTAGATCGATGGAAGTCTCGCTATTTATGCTTTAAAAAAGTTTGTTAAAAAGCGAAAAAAGAGAGAGAAATAAATGCAGTATGTGTGGCGATGGTACAGTACAATGAAGGGGAATGTGCCCATTCTGAAAGCACTGGACGGGGTGATATTCTCTCTGGGGTGTCTGCATAGTAGTCTGAGTATTAAGGGAGACCATTTCTAGGTTGGGATAAGGAAAAACTTGAAGAGGAAACGACTGTGCAAAAGTTTTCAGATGTGAAATGTTTTCATGTGTACTTGAGGTAGCTAACAGAGTAAAGCCAGCTTCACAGCTTGTGACTTGCACACACAGGCAAGGGATAGAAGAACCCCACATTGGTTTAATGCTCTGTGGCACTGTCTTGAGCTCTTGGCTCTAAGACCTTCTAGAAAATTGAAATTCGCTGACAGCACACCAAATTGGCTGTGGAGGGGCAGCTTTCTTCAGAAGGCCTTCCAGGCAGTCTTATAACGGCTGACAGGGGATCCTGAAGGGGCTGTAGGATTTCAGCTGGCAGGAAAATAGTGGTAATGCTTCCTGAGATTCATTACTTGTCAGCTTATTCGATCATGAACAAGTCTCTTAACCTTCCTGCATTCCACTTTTATTGGTATAAAATGATTTATTATCCATATGTTGTTACATTAGATGAGATAATATATTCACCCATTCATCTCATTTCTGGAATTGTACCTTAGGTATTCATGACATTATTGTCATGTACCTTAGGTATTCATGACATTATATATATATATATATGACAATATATATATATATATATATTCAGCTTATAAAAACTCAGCTAGAGAGGTGGTCTGTAAGAGCAGAGAACTGATTTACTTATTTATGCATACAAGAGCTGGGGTATAGGCCAGAGGTGTGTGGGGGGGGGGTGAGAGGATTCACCCCACGTTGGGGGTTGGGCAATGAGAGGACTCACCAGAGACAGAGTAGGGAACAGAACAAGCAGACTGACTGAAGTATACCTACACCGCAGCAGGAGAGGTCTGCTATGCCATGTGGGTCATCTCCCAGGCCAAGGATCGAACTCATGCTGCAGTGACTGTAGCTACTCCACTGCGTGGCGCTCAACCTGCTGTGCCACCACGGAAGCCAGAATTCTATTTCTAATCGAATGCGGTGAAGTATAACTTCGCTTGTAGCAAGTATGGTGAAGTTAAAGTTCGAAGTTACTCTTAGAAATAATACAGATTTTGGGGCCTCTCTGGTGGCGCAGTGGTTTAAGCAACACACTATGAAGCAGCCCCTGCAGCATGAGTTCGATCCCTGCAGCCGGCCAGGAAGGGGACCCACATGGAGTAGCAGGCCTCTCCTGCCTCTCCCACTGCTCTCCTCAGCAGTGTGCTTCAGTCAGTCTATCTGTTCTGCTCCCCTGTTAAGCTATGTCTCTGGTGAATGCTCTCACCCCCCACACCTCTGGCCTCAACCCCAGCTCTTGTATGCATAAATAAATAAATCTTTAAAAAAGAAATAATACAGATTTTGGTGGTAACGTAAATAAGAGACGTCAAGTAGTTTCATGAGTGCAACAAATGGTACATAGGTCAGCTAGTTTTCAGGTAAGAATCCAGGAAAGAGACAGAAATGAAGAGTTCTCTTGGGGTCAGAGAACTAGCAAAGCCTGGCCTCCAAATTTATTTCTGTAAAGGGAACCACATTTAATTAGATCAAACTATGGACTAATTTATGCCCCAGGTAGGTAAGGTATTGTGAAAAACAATAGAACTTGAGAATGGAAGACAAGCCATAAAATAGAGAAATATATGCAAATGATCTATCTGACAAAGGATTTTTACTCAAAAATATGCAAAAACTATTAAAATCTTAAAATAAGGACATAAGCTGATTTAAAAATGAACCAAATATCTTAACAGATACCTTAGCAAAGATAAGTAGGCATGTGGAAAAAAAAATGCTCCATTTCATATGTTATCAGGGAAATGCAAGTTAATAAGATCTCCACCATACACCTATAGGAATGACCAAAATCTACAATGTTGGTAACACCAAATTCTGGTAATGATGTGGAGCAACATAACCTCATTAATTGCTGATGGAAATGAAAAATGGTATAGCCACTTTGAAAGGCACTTGGACTTTTTTTTTCTTTCATTAAACAAAGCATACTCTTGCCATCTGATTCAGAAATAGCGCTCCATGATTTTACCCAAAATAGCTGAAAATAATGTCCACACAGCAACCTGCAGCAACCTGCACACTGATGATTATAGCAGCTTTATTCAAAATTGCCAAAATTTCAAAACAACCAAGATGCCCTTCATTAGGTGGATGGATTAACTGTGGTACATTCAAACAACGAAATCTTATACAGCACCTAAAAGGAATAAGCTATGAAGTGATGAAAAGACAGAGAACAAACTGAAAACTTATTATTAGTGAAAAAAACAATAGGAATAAGCTACATACTGTAAGATTGCAATTATAGGACATCATGAAAAAAGAAAAACTCTGGAGACTATAAAAAGATGAGCAGTTGTCAGGGAGTAGGAGGGAGAGAGGGATAAAGAGAACACAAAAATGATGTTTAGGGCAGTGAAGCTACTCTGCATGCTAACTTAATGGTGATATGTCATTATACATTTGTCCAGACCCAGAGAATGTACAGCACCAAGAGGGAACCATGGTGTCAATGTTGATTCATCAATGATAATGACTATATAATTGGAGCAGGGAAGGTAGATAACGAAGGAGACTGTGCATGTGTGAGGACAGAAGACATGGGGAGTCCCTTTATCTTCTACTACAATGACTTGGACCTAAAACATCTCTTAGGAGAGGCTGAATATTTTTTAAAAATAAAGCAGCAACTAGTGGAGTCTGACACCTGGCTGTTTTACCAACTGAGCCAGACGGTTTGCCAGGAGGTTAAGGAAAAAGACAGGCCCACTGGGCAATTGCCAACAAGGTTGACTGCACCCATACCCAGCTGTATGCTTTGTGAGTGATGTCACAGAGAGACACTGGGGGCGGCAAGTGGCGGAGGATGAGCAGATTTAACCAGAGCAGCCCAACCAAGTCACTAAACAAATAAAAATGTAAAAGAAACATCAAAACCAGAGGAGGAGGAGTTACTATAGTGATGAAATAGTGATGATCTACCCAAAATTCACATCAACTCAGAACCCATAGTGACCTTATTTCAAAGTAGGACCCCTTTGTGTGTTCAGATGAGGTGATAGTGCATTAGGGTGAACCCTAAAATAAAACCCTTCTAAGGAGAAGAGAGAATATACTGAGAAAGAGGGAAAAGAGATTGGCATATGCTGCCATGAGCTAAGGATATTGGAGGCCACAGAATCTGTGAAGAGCAAAGAATCTTCCCCAGTGCCTTCACAAGGACCTGCTGACACCTTTTCACAGACTCTTACCCACTGAATTCCAGGACAATAAATGTCTCTTCTTTTAAGCCACCAAGTTTGTGGTAATTTGTTTTGGCAGCCCCACTAAACTAATAAATTGATATCCAGAGTGACTGATATATATTATCTAAAATGTCAAGGAAATTAGACCTACATGACACAAAAAAGCAGGCAGCAGAATCTTCCCAGCACAGATGCCAGTCTTAGAGACAAAGACTTAAAATAGCCCTGATAGATATGTTCAAAGAATCACAATCACCTACTTGGAAAGCTGCAAAGAAAGCTAGGATAATGTGGACAATGTCTCATCAAATAAAGATGGATTAATAAATTCATTGGTATCAAAATCAATTGATATCAATCAAGAGGTGATACCAAATGTCAACTAGGGACAGAGATTGTACAAAAGAGTCACATGGAAAATCCGAAGTCAGTTGCCAAAGAAGTGAAAAATGAGTGCATCTAGGATTTTATTAATTAGTGAGAAAATGTTAAATGTTACCTGTGTTAAAATTGTCTCATAGGTAAACCCCAAGAACAAACATGTCTTCTCCATTTTCCCTTTCCATAAAATGATCTGTAAAATAGGCATTTCTTGTTAACGGGTGGTAGATCTAAATGTTTTGATGGAGTTCAGTGAAGGACTGGGTCAGACCTTTGGCCAAGTATAGATATTAATATGCAGAAGAAGGTCAGCTGTCATCATGGTTATATCGTTAAATTATTTAAATAGCTCACTGTTTCCATCGCCTCTTAGCACTACATTTTCAATAAAAAAGTAAGGGACATTGTAACTAAACAAGGGTGCTGAAAGAATAAACTTAGAAGGATCTAGAAGTTCTAATTAAAGTTGGAAATAAACTCAGAGAAAAACACTTTGATTTTAGGCTGAACAGTATGTCTCACAAAATATTCACATCCTTTGTTCCAAATATTGTTAGGCTTTATCTGTTAATTCTTTGTCCTAAATTATGCCCTTGGTCTCAACTATTATTAGCATAATAAAAGCCATTTTAAAAGGATATTTTAAAGTGCCCTCCCCTTTAACCTTTTTATCTTTTGTATTTATACCTCCCACCCATGTGATCATGCCTTCATTTCTCTGCATAATCATTATGAAAAGAATGCAGTGAACACTGTGTGAGACAGGGCTGACGTTTAGCTGATGTAGGATCCCTGGCAGATCCCAGGACTGTCAGTCTTTCAGAGCACTGAAAGCTGAAGCAGGTGGGCTGTTGATTTTGCAAACAAGGAAACTGAGTCACACTAAGATAAAGAAATTTACTCACACTATGAACTGGTCGTAACAGTCAGGGTTCAAATCAAAACTAATGCCGTGCTGCACTTTAGAACCTGCTGCTTATGAAGACTGTTTACTCTCAAAAGATCACCAGACACATTTTTGAGGAAGGAAGACTAGTGGTTTGTGTGGCCACAGCTAATGTTAGCTTTTTATTGTCTGTGGCATTAGACTTCAGCTTTTTCTCAAGTCAGAGGACCCCAGTGGGACTCAGCTATCAAATACCATAACAGAATTAATAGCGTCTCTAGAGAAAAGTCAAAGGAGGTTATTATTTACAGGTTCTAGAACATGCACTAGGGATTTTTTTTTTTTAAAATCAGGCCTCGCAAGGCCCAGAACTGGTTAAGTGAGGTTTTATATTTATTTCATCCATATTTCTCATAGAGGAAAAACAGTTTCTCATTTCTGAAAGAACACAGAGCGAGTCTTGTCACTGCCAGTCACCAGTGTTTGGGAACTGACTGGAAGTGAAATGCTGTACAGAGAAACCAAGTGGACCAAAGACTAATGGACATAAGCAAGAGTTAAGACCCTCTGGCATATTTCCGGTCACCAAAACATCACCAAACTTCTCAGCAAGACTCATAATATGTCTAGAATTCATCAATGATTTGTACATATTTATTTTATCACGTCCTTCCTGCTTTTCCAGCTGAGGGTTGCGGCAGGCAGAGTCTGGCCCCACAGCTCAGGGCACGAGGTGGGACAGACCTGGGGACAGGCCCCCCCTCCACTGCAGTACACGTCACACGCACGCACATGACGTCACTCAGACTGGCACGACTGAGGCACGTCACTGAATTCCACATGCACCTTTGGGACATGGGAGGGACCCAGACCACCTGAAGAAAACCCAGCAGACGTGCAGAGAACGTGCGGAGTCCACCTAAGAGTGGCTCTTGCCAGCGATGATTCTTTCCCCCTCATAATCATTACCAATTAAATGACTGAATGAAATTAAGTCATTTGAAGACCTGCTCTATAATGTGTCCTGGGTTGTTTTTCAGTTTAGCTTTTTTTTTTTAAAAAAAAAAAAGATTTATTTATTTATGAATACAAGAGTTGGGGTACAGGCCAGAGGTGCGGGAGGTGGGAGGATTCACCAGCGGCAGAGTGGGGAACAGAATAGGCAGATTGATGGAAACACCGTGCTAAGGGGAGCAGCAGGGAGACAGGAGAGGGAGGCGAGGTCTGCTGCGCCATGTGGGTCCCCTCCCTGGCGGGGGATCGAACTCGTGCTGCTGCGCCGCGGATGCTTCACAGTGTGGCGCTCAACTTGCTGCGCCACCAGGGAGGCCCTAGTTCAGTTTTTTTGCCTTGTGTATGCTCTGTTTTAGGGTACCTTCACCAAGAAAGGGTTTCAAGGTCTGCCTCCCTGTGGCACAGGGTTAAATCTCAGCGTTGTCATGCTACAACCCCTGCGGCCTGAGCTCTGTCCCCAGCCAGGGAGCTGACCTACGCGGCGCAGTAGGCCTCTCCTGTCTCCCTGCTGCTCCCCTCAGCAGTGCATTTCAGTAAATCCACTCTTCTGTTCCCCACCTCCAACTCTGTCTCTGGTGAGTCCTGTCACCCCCATCACTTCTCCCCCTCCTATCTATGGCCAAAACCACAGTCTTGTATGCATGAATAAATAAATCATTTTAAAAAGGAAAGGTTTCATATGGCTTGTATGAGAAAGAACAATTACATGAAAGATAATACAAAGGAAAGTAAAAATAAAATATAAACTTTGGCAGTAAAGTATGTCCAGGTCACACACAAACCATGTGCCACATGGTCCTGTATACTACCCAAGGTGGACAATTTTTCTTCTATAGTTTCTAGTACTCAATTTGAAAGAAAAAATAGCTTAATTAGGTTAAACATTTATAATGTCTAAGGTATGAAATTACCAATCACATTTTAAAAGGAATGTAAGGCATACAAATAAAGAACCAAAGGTGATGAAGACAGAGATGACTCAGCAAAGTAAGAGAAGTACAGTAGTATTACAGTAGCAAGGACAAATAGATTCCTTGTTGGATTGCCAGGAAAACTCCTGGAAAATAATGAGGAATTATGTAATAAATATTAACATTTTTGTAGTCCTGGCTTCCTTCTAAATGTTTAAGAAAAATAATTTCATCATAAAAACAGTATTTGAGGTAGCTTTTATTAGCATATACCAATTTTACAACAGCAGAAACTGAGTCATGCTAAGATGAAGGAGTTTACCAAGTTATACTATTAATTGGTTGTAATAATCAGTTCAATGGGAGAAGCAAAGCCAAGAATAGAGACAATGTATATGAATGAGATAGAATGAGTATGAATGAGATAGAATAAGCATTTACTGTGGGAATTAAGGCCAACTGAATCGTAGGAGTTGAATAAGCAGCCTGTAAGTCTATTGCCTGGGATTCTAGGGCTTGGCCAGAAGTAAGCAGGGTCAGCAGTCAGGAAGGAAAATGGATTTGAAGTGATGAAATCAAACTCTGGGATGTCACCTCCCATCTTGGTGGGGGGCTGGGATGTCACCTCCCATCTTGGTGGGGGGCTGGGATGTCACCTCCCATCTTGGTGGGGGGCTGGGATGTCACCTCCCATCTTGGTGGGGGGCTGGGATGTCACCTCCCATCTTGGTGGGGGGCTGGGATGTCACCTCCCATCTTGGTGGGGACAGGTGGCCACCAGGATAAGCTGACAGTTTCTCTAGGTTGCTCTCTCACTGCAACCAGGCTTTGAAGAACATGAAGGGGAGGACCTGATGGTAGCTGCAGGAGATACAGAAGCAGCATCCCACACCAACACATTGTCAACAGACCAGCCACAGCTTCTGTGAGCTACCCCAGTCCCTGCCCCTGAACTTCAACTTGTAAACCAGATATATATAAGAAAGGACATGTGGGGAGATGTAATTAAACTCCAACATAGTCATAGAGAAATAGCAAAGACACAATGGCAGTCTTGGGATTTGATGTCAGGAAATCTGGCTTCAAAGTCTATTCTTAAGAAATGTGCTTTCTTACTTTCTCCTTCATGCTTGATATTGAAGACCATTATATTGTATTCAGATTGAAGTTTATAAGTTATTCAAGGTAAATGAAACTATATATGTAAGTACCAGGTAAATTTTTTTAAAAATTTATTTATTTATGCATACAAGAACTGGGGTACAGGCCAGAGGTGTGGGGGTGGTGAGAGGATTCACCACAGAGAGCGGGGAGCAGAACAGGCAGAGCAACTGAAGTACACTGCTGAGGGGAGCAGCGAGCACAGCAGGAGAGGTCTGCTGCACCATGTGGGTCCCCTCCCTGGCCGGCAGCAGGGATCGAACTCGTGCTGCAGTGGCTGCGGTTTGCTTCATAGTTCTCTGCTTAACCCACTGCGCCACCAGGGAGGCCCAGTACCAGGTAAATTTTAAGATATGATAAAGATCTCTCAGGAATCTTATTTTTCTTGAATGTATTACGAATGAGGAAAGCATAGGAAATAAACTTGAGAAGTAGATATTTGGTTTCTGTCTTCTAAATAAGAAGTTAATATTTTCCTAAATGTTGCCTTTATTCCTACTAATAGGTTCCAAACAGATGCTGTAGCCAAATTTGGTCTTATTTTTTTCTTATGGAATATTGTATCCAAAGTCCTCCATCTTCAGGAAACAAGTACCAATTCCACTCACTCTGAAGAGGCTGTTGATTTTCTTGAAAGTCACCAAAACTTCAATATTACAGAATTTGTCAGGAAAAATGGTTTTTATCTCAACAATAACACTTTGTTGCATTGTGACTTTTTTGGGAAGCCGTGTGGCCCAAAGGTAATAATTTAATATTTATTCACATATCATGAACAAGTTATTTGCTTCTACTTCTTCACATTAAGATAAAGTTTACTCCAATGGGGAATCAACCTAAATTTGTTCAAAGATTATATTTCATTAGCTCAGCCCTATGGGACCGGGGTGGGGAGGGGGGAAATGCATGGCATGTTTCCTCTTTCAAGTAGTTAAATAAAGAAAGATAAAGTTTAGCTATTCCGAAAAGAAAGGCAATTTTAACACAGAGGATATTTTAATTTTTCACAATCATCAAGATGCAAACATATTCCACTATAACATATTTATTATCATTAAGCACCTAAGATTCTGTCTCTATACTTGTGATAATTCATTAGAGGACTCCAGAATTTGACTATGACAAATACATATTAAACATTATATGTTATATATATACATTCTTCTAATTGCTGATGACATCCTGTTTTATAGTTTATATAATCTGTTTAAGAAAAAAAGATTAATCTTAATCTTAATTATAGTAGTAAAAGGGTAAGTAGACAACTGATGTCTTACTCTTTTCCTGTAACACCAATTTTGTAACGTTGTTGTTGGTTATTCTAAGTAATATTCACAAGTTCTGGAACAGTCTCTTATTCTTTTGGTATCGTACATACAAAAACAACCAGTTATTTCACAAACAAATCGTAATTTGCAAAGTGCAGTTTCTAGAACAAAAGTACACACCAACTAGACTTTAGTGTTGCTGTTGTAACCAAAATATTCATTAACAGAAAGTGGGAGTTTAACATGCTGTGGTTTCCCTCATTGGCTGAGCTGTCGCTGTGTGGAATTTTCTCCCTCCTAGGCAGGGAGGCAGCATCCCTTTCCTTCAGAGATGCAAGTATATGGGTCTTGTAGTTTGCTGATATGCATGAGACCTTGTTTATTTTTTGTTGTTGTTGCTTAAAGATTTATTTATTTATACATACAAGACCAGAGGTGGGGGGTGTGAGGATTCACTAGAGACAGAGTGGGGGGCAGAACAGGTAGATCAACTGAAATACACTGCTGAGGGGAGCAGCTGGTGAGGCAGGAGAGGTTTGCTCTGCCATGTGGGTCTCCTCCCCAACTGGCAGCAGGGATCGAACTCGTGCTGCAGTGACTGCAGTTGGCTTCATAATGCGTTGCTTAACCCATTGCACCACCAAGGAGGCCCTAGACCTTGTTTAAACTGGGTTTCTGTGTATTTCTGAGAGGTATCTGTTGACATCCTTCTCTAAAGTATGAATTTTGAGAAGAAGCTCTTCTGTGCTGTTTTTATTTACCAAAATGTTTAAACTTACCAAGAAATCCTGTGCTATTGCAGGGTAACCTCATGGGAAATGAGATGACAAAGTTTGAATCCTTACCCAAGTGCTAATGAATGTAAGACATATCCAAAAGCAGAAATGCAGGGGAAATTTAAATAGATATATGCATCTGTATGCTATATGCATATATATACATATACATACATAAATATATGCAAAGCATCTAGATGATAGGAAAGAGAGAGAAAAATTAGTTGGCCAACCCATGGTCAAATATTATCTGTGCTGCCAACCGGTATACCATGATGATATGAATGGAGGTTCACAGGTGTCCCATTATGTACCAAGCATGCTTGTTTGACCCAATCCTAGGGCCCTTGATCAGGAAATCTAGTTTAGGCATCCTGGGATTGTGGTCCAAAGCAGTGGCATGTAAGTGAGGAAGGAGAACACAGCCCTTCCCCTAACAAGACACATAAATTTTAGTTGCACATAACAGAAATCCAACTCCAGTAAGGAAAGAGTAAAGAGAGTTAAAAATTGGCTTAATTAAGAGGAATTCTAACGGTAAGACTGTCTTTAGAAATAGCTCAACCAAGGGGTCCAAGACTAACATTAGTATTCTGCTTCCTTTTCCATTTTGAGACTTTTTCCAGCACCTTTTCCAGCACCTCCCCCACACAGCGTCAGATGGTTGCTGACAACCCAGCCCCTCATTACTATATGTCAATATGCCAATAACCACTTACCAATCCATGGAAGGCTCTGACTAGATCTACTCGGGACATATGTCACTTCCTGAACCAATCTCTGAGACGAGATGGTGGGAGATTAGATGGGTGCAGCTTGGGTCACCTCTGTGGCACAGGTAGTTGGACAAAGAGGGTCAAAGGAACAAAGCAGTGTGATTAGCTGTGATGACCCAGGATAGGGGAGGAGCCGTGTCTCGACGAGATGATTCTGAGAGAGTTCGCTAAAGTATGTTCTCTTGAATCCTTACTAAATATAAAACAAATTTAGTTTTTTTTTCTTTTAACATTTAATTTTATGAAAATAATATCCGTTAGAGTAGCTGTTTCCAGCTTTGGATAAACTTTTTTTTAATATGTTTAGGTAGTTTATTTTTTTTCTCATTAGATTTATTTAATTGTATTTGACAACATTTGTAGTCCCCAGGGAGTTCCCACCACCATTCCACCCCGTGCACCATCACCTCAGTCCCTTGTGCTATTTATGCCCTCCTCCCCATCTTTGCCCTCCTCTCCCTCCACCCCCACAATGTTCCCTTTGGTCTATCTTTAACCTTTTCATCTTGTTGAGTTTGTTTGTTTATTTGTTTTTGGTTGTAATTGTCCATTTCTTTGAGCTTTCTCTTGTTTTATTGTTTTCTTCTTTTTTATTTTTTGTTGTAGTTGCTGTTCTTTCACATTCCTCCTAAAAGTGAAGCCATCGATATTTTTCTCTTGCCTTCTTACTTGTTTCACTGAGTATAATTCCTTCTAGCTCCATCCATGCCCAAAAATAGATGACTGGATCAAGAAGATGGAGTACATATACACAATGGAATACTATTCAGCAATCAAAAATGATAAACTAGGGCCATTTATAGAAATTTAATTCTTAATGTTTTTAAAAACATGCTTCTTTATATATGCAAACATCTCAATTATATAATCACATGCAAATTAATAGTGTATATTGCAAAAAAAGAAAAAGAATTTGCCATTGAGTAAAATAGGAATTACCAGTTTGTCAGTTCTATCTCGTAGCTCTGCATTTTCCTTTAGATATCATGATTTAGAAAATAAAGTTATAACAATTTAAACTTGAACAGTGACCAAAATATCCAACTGATTGTGTTTTATTTGGTTTTTCATATTGGAGGATTTTACACATGTCTTCACTGAATATGGGAATTGTTTTACTTTTAATCATGCTGAAAATGCCCAAACAAGGAAAAAAGTGAGTGTCTCTGGAAAAGGCTTAAACTTGCTCTTCAATGTCAATCAGGTATTGGATTTTCTTAAATCTAGTCAGGTTCCAGACAAATAAAAAATGGGCAGACATTTCCAAAAACATGACAAAAAAGATTTAGTTAGAATATTTTGCCTTATCAAATTGATCCCACAAGTTGGATGTCTTGGTCTTTGCCAATTCAGCTGGGAGTCTAAAAGATGCAACTTTTGGCTTAAAGATTCAATAGACAAAATTAAGGGGCATAGTCTGGATTTTTTTTTTTTTTTTTTTTTTTTTGCTGTCCAACTTACTACTATTATTGTGACATGAGGAAACAAGGAAATTGGTGACTTCTTTCACAAGGCATAAAATTAATTTAAGGCATGCATTTATAATATTTTTAAAATTTTCATGTAAAGAAAGCAATATAGTCATACATAGAGATTTGACAAAGCGTAGAATCCATAGTCTGAAAAGGTGATAAAAAAAGATCGCTATATAAATCATACTGTATAAATCAACTTTGCCTAGCCTAGTTTCTGTAAATTTATAATTAATTTAAGAAATTCTAAAGGATTATACATGTAAGGCAGATATCCAGACACCTCAGAAAGGCAGTGATGTTATCTTCAAGATTACCTGGTCCAATTTTCATCCAGGTTTAACTCACACCATCTGTCTTAAATAACCATTTCTAGTATCACTCATTTAGAGGTATTGAACTCCATTATTATAGTTTTATAAATGAAAATTATGGTGTCAATAAATTAAGTCTCCAAAATCACACAATTAATGACAAAAGTAGAAAAGTCTCCCTAATTCTCATCAAACGACTCCAGTTCCAAAAACAATGAGAACAATTGTTGTTCTCAGTGTATTTCTCTTAAGATATTTCTTTATAACCTACTGCTGTATCCCATCCCATTTCTTTATGTTCAAATACAGCACTACACAGGGCAAGACATGTACTGAAACTTTATATATTTGATTAATATTTTCAAGTCATTGAACTAAACATTATGTTCAGTTGAAATTTTATATGATGCATTTAACAATCTAGAATTCCCCAAATATTTTTAGAATGCAATTAAAATCTGCAACTCAATACAACAATAAGCAAATTGACACTGGTGTTATTTCTCCAAACTAATGAATTACATGCTTACTTGAGAGTCTTGACAAGTTTAAGAGAAATAGAGTCCTGAGTTATAAACAAGTATCAAACATGTGATTATGTGTGTAGTTGCCCATTTCACAGAAAAAAAAAAGGCCTTATAGCCTGAAGTTATAAATAATAGCAGAGTCACCAGCAACATATGATTTACAGAAAAATATCAGTGAAGTTAAAAATACAGTGTTAAGTCTTGACTTTATGGTAAAATGAATTTGAAGTTTTAAAAAGGCCAGAAATTTCAATTGCAAGGAGAAAAAGAGGGCCAAATAATGTTAAAACAAAAGCGAAGAGAAGAGGCAAGGGGGAAAAACCCAAGAGCAGTTAGGTGAGGAGGCCAGAGAAAGTTTGATGGTCAATAAAGACAGAACGCCCTAGGTGTTCTGGAAAACTGTGGCCAGCCACACACTGGAAAAAATTCTATTTTAGGCTTTAAAATAGAAAAAGCTTGAATGCTGACATGAGCTAGTGATTTATTTTAAAGATTTATTTATTTATGCATACAAGAGCTGGGGTACAGCCCAGAGTTGCAGGAGGTGAGAGGATTCACCAGCAGAGTTGGGAGCAGAACAGGCAGACTGACTGAAGCACACTGCTGAGGGGAGCAGTAGGCGAGGCAAGAGAGGCATGCTACGTCATGTGGGTTCCCTCCGTGGCCGGCAGCGGGGATCGAACTTGTGCTGTTGTGGCTTTGGTTTGCTTCATAGTGCGTTGCTTAACCCATTGCGCCACCAGGGAGGCCCTGAACTAGTGATTTTTAAGTCCGATGATTTCTGAGATGGTGGAACAATCTTGAACTTGAATAGAATAGATATAAATCTAGAACTTGGGGAAAATACATATATTTTTGTCTCAGGCAGAATTCACTGATGACCCAACCTTAGGTTTTGTTGATGCCGGGATCATCTTTGTCATCCATTCACCAAAGAAGGTGCCCCAGTTTGATGGTTTAGGCTTGTCGTCACCGGTGGGCATGCACTCGCGGGTAACGATCCGCCAGGTGAAGGTAAGTGGTTGCAGAATTTACCATCTGAGGGAACCGCGAGGGGTGGATACGTGGGTGCATAAACCATGATTTTCACTGGGATCCCCTTTTTCTCACGCCTTCAGGGGATCGCTGGAAATTCCACAGTCTCCTTACAGATACTTTTTCTTTAAAGAAAACAGTTTTTCTTTAAAGAAACCGTTTTTAAAAACAATAGATTCAAATATACCATCTAAGCGAAGTCAGGCAGCCTAGCAAATCCAAGGCAATTATAATTTATCTAGAGACAGACAGGTCAGTGAGTACAACAGTCTACGTGTTTCAGTGGCAGTTTCTCAACAGGTATCCTTGGAAGGAGAAAATGAAGTGAGAAGAGGCATCTTGGAATTAGAGGTGCCTGGCCAGTCACTTGTTCTGCCAGCTCCTTGCTAACATCGTGAATTTCTACCTTCTCTCTGCACTTGGGCAGAGGGGAGTGATATTTCTCTCCCATAGTTATTCTGAAGTGTTAGTGAAATAACAGGCAGGCAGTAACATACTGCCTGGCACACAGTAAGACTCAATAAAGGGTTTATTGTGCATGTGATTTCAATTGCCATTTTGTGAGTAGGCTGATTAATATGCTAAGCTGTAATTTTCACAAATAATATTTTTCCTTGTAAGAGTTAATTTTTAGAGCAGACTGAATTCACTAATTCACTACAAGTACAGGACATTTAGGATAAATGTCAAAGGGCTACTATTGTATTTATGTTCGGAATTATAGGTTACTAGAATAGGCAAGATAGACAAATGTTGTTAACTAAAATAATAAAAGGGATCAAAGCGCTCTGAGGGAAAAATTAAAATGGAGATCAATTTCTCTTCTTATAGAAATGGCTAAATTTGATATCCTTGTCCTATACTCATGGGAAATCCCAAATACTAGGTCACCATGATTAGCAGGAAGAAAAAGATTTTTTTTTTTTTTTGCAGGAATGCCAAGCAGTGCTCAGAGGCATCTTGCACTGTCTGTCAAGTGGGTGGCATGATTTAGGCATAGGGAGCAGGAGAATTCTGGGGCTAGATAATTATTCCTGAAGGGGGAAGAGGAAGTTTCAAAGCTGGTTCTCCATGCTCCCTTCTGGGGCGAATATGCAGAATGGATTTTCATTGCCCAGGGCCAA
Source organism: Galemys pyrenaicus (assembly GCA_019455555.1). Taxonomy (NCBI): domain Eukaryota; kingdom Metazoa; phylum Chordata; class Mammalia; order Eulipotyphla; family Talpidae; genus Galemys; species Galemys pyrenaicus. The sequence goes on from JAGFMF010012111.1 coordinate 367,423, forward strand.
GCGGTCACTAAGGGTCATGCCAGCTGCCCAGTGCCCCTGCCAGCAGGAGGTCAGTGTTACCAGCGGGCTAAAACACCAACAGATCTAGTGTTTTCTTAGTCAAAATAACTCAGGAAAAGGTCATGAAGTAATGAAATAGCAGGAAATTTCTGGCTTTCGGATGGACTCAGATACAGCTCCTGACTTAAATGTTTACTTTCTCTTAAGACAGTTCATCAAGAATACCCTTGGGGAGAATGCAACCCAAACATCAAGCTACAGAATTTTTGTACCTACAGCACTTCTGGTTGCTTGAAGGAATGCAAAGCAAGGCACATAGAAAAACATTGTGGATGTTTACCCTTTTTGCTTCCTGGTAAATAAAGAACGTTTCCTTAATTATACTTAAATTTTGAAACTTGAGAAATCAGAATATTATGAAATTGTTTTTCATTCTTATGGAATTCTAATAAATTCAAGTAGAAAAATAAATAGTTGACAAATATAACCTCAACTGATACATGCTCTCTATCACTTTAATTATATTATTTTTAAATTGAGGTAATGTTGGCTTACAGCACTGCCTATGATTTAGAAGAAAAGGTTCACACTTCTTCATTTGTGTGTTACCATACCACAAGTGACAGGTTTTATTTTATTTAAATATTCACCTTTTTTTCTCAAAGATTTTTACATGGAAGGACTGGAATGTAGGCCAGAAGTACAGGGGGTGACAGGATTCCCCAGAGACAGAGTGGGGAACAGAACAGTGAAATACACTGTCGAGGGGAGCGGTGGGAGAGAGAGGAGAGGTCTGCTGCGCCATGTGGGTCAGCTCCCTGACGGGTGGGTGGGGGGAGGTTGGAGGTGGGGGGTGGTGCAGTTAGGCCATAGCTGTATATGAACTAGGCTTAACCCCTAGACCACCAGGGAGGCTCTACAAATGTATACTTTCACTCCCTGAATACCACAGGTGCACCAAGAAACATTAAAAGGCTCTTAAACATTTAAAATTATGATTTCAGTTTAAAAGAACTTAGTATGATATAGACAGAGGAAAAGAAAACTGTCATTCTTCCTTTCAATGCATGTTATCTTATTTCAATGCATATTATCACTGGGCATTAGTAGGTGTTTATGCTTTTGTTTTCATGAAAAAAAGGGTGTAGAGATGCTGGGTGGAGAGGCAGATATCATTATTTCATGTCATAAAATGTAAAGTCACTGTATTTTCATTTATTAAAGGAAATGGGACAGAGTGTGACCTACAAAAGTTTCACAACTGTGTTTCTCCTATTCTTGGTAAGTGGTTTCATTTTTTTTTTATTATTTTTAGAATTTTCAGGAAGTTATAGTAATATGTGGCATTAATTCACACTATGGATAGTACAAAATGAAAAGCAAATATAAGAGGGAGTTTTTCAAAGTTCAGAAAATTGAGAACAGTAGCTTACATAGACTTAGAGAATAAAACAAAAGAAATCAAATAACCTCCCTAAATTTGTAATATATTTGAACGTAAGATACACAGTGACAAAGTAATAGCAAGAAAGTACTGGTCAAACTTTTTAATTTTATGTTGATTTTTCTTTACTTTGTTTTTTATAATCAAAATAGCTTTATTGTTGTCCTTACTACATAATAAAATGTCCTTACTACATAAATAAAAATGTACATTGTGACTAGTTCAAACATTATAGACTAAGAATCATGTGAAACACACCACTCTGAGAATTGCTCTTATTATGAGTAATGATTCGTTTATTCTCAGCCATCCAATCATTCATTTATATATATAGATATGCATACATACATACACACACATATGCAAACTTTACATAGATGGAGTCATAATCAGGCATATCCTATTGACTGGGTACAACTTATCGTTAAGCAATATTTCTTTCCTTACAATTCCTCTATCTTAACCAAAACCAATGTTAACATTCTAATAGTATATTCTAAGTTCTCCAAATACAGAACTTCATGTTCATGCTTCTGATTTTAAATCATTGGTTATTTTATTAAATTGGCATGTCATATACCTTCCTGTGAAGGTTGCTTTACATATTTCCTGAAATAGATTATTTTTCTTTTCTTTTTTCCCTACCATCATCCCTTATGCCTTTTGTATATTCATACTAAAATAGAAATGATCTAAAATGATCGCCATTTTAAGGTATTACTATAGAACTCATTAACTACCTTTTTTTAGTAGTGAAATGATAAAATTTTAAGAAGCTCTCTCTGTCCTCCCTGCTGTGAAATAGTTCTCTTATCTGAATATCCTTCCTGATTTTCATTATAGACCACATTGAAGTTAAGGGATTATGCACAATGGGAAAATATAATTCTAGCTGCCCTGTACCTTGTGAAGAAATTGATTATCCTGCTACTATTACTTATTCTACTTTTCCAAGTAAAAAAGCTTTGAAATATTTGTCTAAGAAGTTGAATAAAAGCCAGGAATACATCAGGTAATATTTTTAGTCTTAAAAACGACTTTTAATTAACATGAATAATTTGCTTACTCAAAACTTTCAAAGATTAGAAAATTAAATCTGATCAGTCAAAAAAGACAATGGCTTATGCCACTGAATTAACAATGAAACTCTCACATTTTAAATGCACATCAGATTATGTCTTTTAATTTATTAATTTTATTGCATGAAAAGTAAACTGAGATCATTTTGAATTATTTGCTCATGACCTTATTTAAGGTATTACTATAGAACTCGTTAACTACTTTTTTTTAGTAGTGAAATGATAAAATTTTAAGAAGCTCTGTCCTCCCTGCTGTAAAATAGTTCTCTTATCTGAATATCCAGGCTGGGAAAATAATAGTGCTGACTAGTAATACGGAAACGTGTTACCTGAATATTATATAGTTTGAGATTTCAAATATCTGAATTTGAAAAATACTGCCAGGGACACAGAAAGAACTTGTGCCCAAAGCCATGACTCTGTCCTCATGTAGCTTCCATAGAGATAACATAATTCCAATTCTGATTCACTAAGGATTAATTTAGATCTTTTACAGCTATATCAAACTGTTTCTTAGAATTATATCAAACTTCACAAGAATGGTTTAATCAGGGCTCAACCTTAACATTTCTCTTTGTTTTTCCTTTATATTATTAATCTAAAAATCTGAACAAATCAGTATTGTACATTAGTGTTTGTACTTATATATATTATATTAAAACATATTGACTAATTAAAAGTTCATTTACTTTTGCACAGCTAAGTAACTAATTTTGAAAACCTATTTTGATTTCAGGTTTAGCTTGATATTTATTTCAAAAAAATAAAAGATTGTTCTCCACACATAAATACCTAGACAATAAAGTGAACTGTAAAAATCAGAAAGATAAAGTATTCCTATCAAGATAAACATGATAGAATATGATTTCAAACATTTAATGATGGAAAGCTAGAAGGTTACATGAATATCTGTTTATCCTTACAGATATCTCTTTGTATTCAACTTCAATATGGGAAATAGCTAATGGCACTGTTGCTTTAGTTATACTTAAATTTAACTTAGAAGAGCACTTGGTACGACTTTTGACTAGTAGAGATCGCCTGAGTTTTATAGTTTTTTAATATGCAAGAGAATATGCATGATTTTGCAGACACATTGCTGAGTCAGAAAAGAAACTCAAGTGTAATTATGCTGATATTAGAGAACTTATGTTTTCCTAAACCTTAGACTAGAATAAGTAGTTTTCAAGTTCATCTTTGTCTCACGATTCACATATGGTTTCCCTTACATGACTGTAAATAGTAGAGGTCATTACCAGGAGGACACAAGCAAATAGCTGAGCAAGTGCAGCTGAACTGAAGGAAGTGCAAGTCCTTGATGGAGCGGATGGCTAGAAGAGTGACATGGAGGAAAAAATGAGTTTGTGCTTGTGTACAGGTGCCAGAGACCAAAGAGCAGTAAATCAGGAAATGCAAATACAAGTTGCCAGAAAAGCAGATTAGCAAACTTAGCAATGGTAAGAACTAAAACAAAGCAATTCCTAACTTAATCATGAAGCCTGCATTTATTTCTCTCTGGGGGCACAAATCCAGCTCTAGGATGTGGCCAAAAGAGGGTCTCATGTGGCCCCCATTGAACCCCAGATGATAAAAACTTAACTAGACTTAGAATTAGTTGAGACCGAATTTAGGCTGATTTCAGTAGAGAGTCAGTGAAATTTGGAAACTATAATCTTTAAATTTTAACAAATTTTCAACTAAAAATTATATGAAATTGTTTGCTTTGTGCAAAACTAATTCAGGTCTCTAATGCAGCACTCATACTCAAACAACAGGAAGTATTTCTTTAGTTCTTTTTAATGAAAACACCCTAAATATTTATTTGAACCCCTTAAATTTATTAAAGTCAAGTTTTAATTTATAGATACCTCCTCTGATACAAATATTCTTACATTTAAATCCTATCACTATGATATAAGCCCCAAATTACTGGGCAAGTCAACTGTGGGAGGAGTTGAAATGATCACAATATTTTTGTAGGGAATGAATTAAATTTTCCATGAAACAGATAGATGGTTCCTGGAAATGATTATGAGTTTAGTGTTTGAAAAATTAAACAATATTACCAGCATATATGCAAATTAGGAGCACAGTGGTAGACAAAAGGATTGCCATATTTCTAAAATATCTGTCCACCCAAGACAACTTTATTATTTCCTTCACTTTGGCCACTGTTTTATAGTTTGTAAATATTGCTACATATCCTGATTATCTACTTAAACATGGTACATTCTCCTGTTACCCAGAGTGAAACCAATGGACATTAAGTAAACATATTAATGATATATATTTGATATATGTAATGGTATAATTTGAGTTAAATATATTGATTGCTAAAACTATAAATACCAGGGAGAGTTTTTAGAGCCGTGCTCCTTAGCTATGGTAAATAACACGACATAATTCTAAGAACCATTGTTGTTAGGATACATTCTTAATGACAATTATTACATGTCATCTGAAAATCATCATGTGATCAATTTCCAGCTCAGTTTAGATGACAAACAGGTTAATGTTTGTCCATTCATTCACTGATGTCACCTTTAATTTGTTCCCTTACTTGTCCATTTTACAAATATATAATGAGCACCTATTATGTATTCAGGGATGTTCTAGGTGTTTCACATACCTCAGAGGACAAAAGACAAAAACCTTGGGGTGGATATAGACAAGAAGGCTATATCGTCAAGCATTGTGAGCTAAGTACTGTGAAAGAAAATGATCTACAAGAAGGGTCTGGCAGCCAGAGGCAGGAAGGGTTTTCTTCAGGGTTGTGAACAGTGATTTGATAAGACCTTCTGGGGAAGGTGACAGTGGAGCAAATGCCCACAGCAGGGGTCCTTTTTTGATCTCAAAATTTTTGCTCTCTTAGGCGTTAGTGAGGAGTCTAATGATTTTTCTTTCTCTGAGTTGTAAATATCAATATTTGTTATATTAGAAATGTAAACCATGAAAAAATATTTAATTACTTCCTTTCAAACAACAGTAGTAAATGGATTACATGGTCACATAAATAAGAGATTTTGCATACAAAGCAAAAAACATCTAGGTCCAAGGGGTCCTGCAGTGACACGAATGGGGAGTTGCAGGAAAATGCCCGGATGACTGTAAAGAACAGAGGGCTGAGGTGAAATGCATTAAAGTTGGAAATGGAAAGACCTGTCAGAGTTATTGGAAAATCCTCGGTAACGTAACAGTGAATGGGATGAGAGGTGAAGGATTTTGGATATATTTTCAAGGTAAAACAAATATTTCCCAGTGGATTAGTTAAAGGTCTCAGTATATTATAAATGGGGACATATCAAGAGTCTTGGAGTTTGTTTAATTTGAAATACTAAACATGCAATTAGAACTATCATGGGCAGTTGGATAGACTGCTGAAGTTTAAGGTTGAGGTCTGGACTGGAGATAAAGTTTGAGTTTAATCGAGACGACATAAAGTTATCAGTAAAATGGTGGTTAGCCCTCTGACCAACTATAAAGATTTCTAGAAGACACTAAGCAAATAGAGTTTCTGTCCTAATTAATATAAAACAAATGATTACAATTTACTGAACACTCAGTACATGCCAGTTTCAATGCCAGTTCATGACATATATCATTTAATTTCTCCTCGCTACAGCTCTAAAATCCCCCATCTAACAATGTGACTACAGATGAGGAATCCAAAACTTAAGAAAATTATGCAGTTTCTCCTGAGTCATGTATATACCCAAAGGAAGTACTAAGATTTGAATTAAAATTTACATATTCACTCAATATCTGTAAATACTCTAGCAAATATTTGTATTTAATGCCTTTTTTCAGTTTTTCAGGAATGAGACATAGAAAAATACTGGGTCTGGGAAAATTTATTTTTCCTAAATACCAACACGACATGAGTACTCTCTAAATGAAGCTATCAGTCTTGAATAAAGAAGTGTGTCTAATTCAAAATTAAATAATATCTGAACCAAAAAATGAATATCAAATAGGAATTTAAAATAGTGCTTTCCTTCCTGGGCTATTTTCACTCTGTTTTCATCCTCAGGGAGAATCTTGTGAATATTGAAATAAACTATAGTGACTTAAACTATAAGATAACTCAGCAGCAAAAAGCAGTGAGTGTGTCTGAGTTACTTGGTAAGTGTTATTTGTTTGTTCTTCCCTTTAAAACATATACGTTCCCCTAAAACACATATATACATACACACACGTGTGAAAAATGTATTGTTTCATTTAAAAACAGCAATAAATGCATTCCATGGTTGAAGTTTATTTTTTTTTGTTTTTTTTTTTCCTTTTATTAAAATATTTTAAAATTTACATATACTTGCCATTAATTGTAATCCCCATGTATTCCCCATTACCACCATGGTTGAAGTTTAAATTTTATTGAAACTTTATGTATATTTAAGTTCAGCTTATCATTGGCTGAAAAAGAATCAGTAGTACTCATTATTCAGCTATGATTTATATTCAACACCTTCCCACTCCACAGAAAACATCTCCAGAAAGCCTCACACAGGTTTTTACAAAGGATCAGCTCACACCCACACTGCACATCTGTGTTCCCATCTTCTGTCAGAAAGAGGGGTGGTTCAGCCGCTTCTGGGTAGAAGTTCAGCCACCTCAGACTTCCATGCAGAGCTCTACCCAGAACAAGATAAAAAGAAGAGGACCTCCCTGGTGGTGCAAGGGTTAAAGGCTCAGAGTTATCAAGCTATCACCAGCCACTGCAGCTTGAATTCAATCCCCACATTTCACAATAGAGTCCTCCAGTCTCACCTGCTGCTCCCCTCAGCAGTGTATTTCAGTAGATTTGCCGTTCTGCACGGCTGGCCTAAACCCCAGATCTTGTATGCATAAATAAATTTTAAAAATCTTAAAAAAAAGAAAAGAGCCCAAGGAAGCAAAATTAGACATTTTATTACAACAACCACCTGCTCTTACCAGTGGTGTTAGATTTTAACAAAATTAAATGCTGCTTTCGGGCCTCCCCTGGTGGCGCAGTGGGTTAAGCAACGCACTACAAAGCAAATCGCAGCCACTGCAGCACGAGTTCGATCCCTGCTGCCGGCCAGGGC
>JAGFMF010012111.1:375061-428756 GCA_019455555.1 Galemys pyrenaicus
GCTCTCTGTGGTGAATCCTCTCACCCCCCACACCTCTGGCCTGTACCCCAGTGCTTGTATGCATAAATAAATAAATCTTTAAAAAAAAAATAAATAAATGCTGCTTTCTTTGATGTCACTGAGTATAAGAGGAAGTTTTGAGGAAATGATTTATGTAAATATTATGTAAGACATTACTAATACTAATACTTTATACCAGACTTGAAAATAATTAGCTCATTTTCATATAATAGTTAGGATTATTAACACGTTACCTTCAATTATTCAAATTCTTGTCATGTTTATTTTTCTTTTTATGAAAAAATATGATTTATTTAATTTCTTTATTGGCTTTATTATAGCAGATGTTGGTGGTCAACTGGGCTTATTTTGTGGGGCCAGTGTGATAACAATTATAGAAATTATTGAATATATATTCACCAATTTCTACTGGATATGCATCTTGTTTTTGCTGAAGATACCAGAAATGACCCCGGGGGCTCCTCCACCTCAAAATCATCTGGAGAACACCAGCAGCATAGAGGAATGCTGACACTCACACAGGAGGAAAGCGTTTGCTTTCTCTTCCCAATTCCTTCAGATTTATTCATGACAAATTCATTGTTATATAATTTTGTTTTAGTTTGGAGATTCAATAAAACCATTATAGACATCTATTTCCTTACATATATATATATATTCTGTATTTCTGTATGTTTATTAACATGTAAAAAAAGGAAATAAGAGGTGGGCATTGTGTTAATATTTTCACCATTAAATTCCTAGCACCCAGAACAAGAGATTATAGAGTATACAGCTCATAAATTATAATTTGAGAAGTTAAGTTGGGATAGATTTCATGAGAGAGTTAACTAGGTAAGCATGGGGAAATTCATAGAATTAGCCCTTACTTTTGAGTGATTAATTAGCTCTTTAATCCACGGCCAAGGTTCTAGATCCCCAGACGCTATAACAAAGATACCAGTCAAGTGACTGGACAATACAGAGTAATATAGGAGTGACTTTTGGATCCCTCAAATCAGAAGACCTTTGGGCACACTATGAAGCAAACCTCAGCCACTGCAGCACCAGTTCGATCCCTGCTGCTGGCCAGGGAGGGGACCCACATGGCGCAGCAGACCTCTCCTGCTGTGCCCGCTGCTCCCCTCAGCAGTGTACTTGTGTTGATCTGCCTGTTCTGCTCCCCACTTTGTCTGTGGTGAATCCTCTCACCCCCCCACACACCTCTGGCCTGTACCCCAGTGCTTGTATGCATAAATAAATAAATATTAAAAAAAAAAAAGAAGACCTTTGGGGGGGGCGGGGGAAGGGTATTGAGGATTTTGTGAAATTGTGATGTCATATAGTTATCAACCTACCATTGGTTGTTTAAGTAGAAAAGCTATAAAGTAACCTACCACAGACCAATCACTTTCACAGACTTGCATAATATCACTTTGACCTCTAAAAGATTTCCAAAATTATTGATAAAAGGAAGCTTCATGGGGTAAGGAGTTGCTAGAAATAGGAGACTCCAGTTTCTGCTAAACATTTTGGTGAAGGTTAATCAATGATGAGGGAAGGGGAAAAAAATGAAACACAGAATGAGATAAAATTGAAAATGATATTTGAAACAAATAAAAATATGCCACATTGCTTGCCAAATGTTTTGTTGGGAACTTGGAAAGATAAAATGTTCCCTCATGAGGTTCTTTCCTTTTGACTGTTACAAAAAGCACCATCTGAACACCATAAGGTGACAGACAGAGCTGGGGACAGTTAGATCACTTGTCTGGAAAGTACCATCAATTATCTACTTTTCTTATACAAACAATGAGGAAGCTATCCAGGATGAATAATCATCAGAGGTTTGTAAGGCTTAAGATCCAAACTCTTCCTCAGAATTTCAAAGTTATGAGTGTTGCCCTTTCAGGGTTGATGAAGGTAGTCACACAGAAAGCTGATGGTCTGAGAGTGGGAGTTGGAACTCTCTCATCGATAGAGAACAAAAAGTCCTTCTGAAGCATATAGAATATTGTGGATGCTAGCACCCTGGGTTTGTGATTTGATAACTAGCAATGAACCATCCTCAATGATACAACCCTAAACCAAAAAAATGGTTGGTATCAAAAGTTTGAGTTCTGGGCCTCCCTGGTGGCACAGCAGGTTGAGCACTGCACTGTGAAGCATATACGGCACAGCAGAATGAGTTCAATCCCTGGCCAGGGAGGGCACCCACATGGCACAGCAGACCTTGCCTGCCTCACTTGCTGCTCCCTTTAGCAGTGTATTTCGGTTGATCTACTTGTTCTGCTTCCTACTCTGTCTGTGGTGAATCCTCTCACCTCTCACAACTCTGACCTGTACCCAAGCTCTTGTATGCATAAATAAATAAATCTTAAAAAAAAAGTTTGAGTGCCTATTACCCTTCCCTTAAGGAGAGAGGTTAGCAGACAACTTGAAATAGTGGAGGTCAATATCCAAATGTCCAAGAGTCAAAGTACAACTTGAAGGGTACAATGTCAGCAAAGTAGAAAGATACTGTAGAATGAACCAAAATGCAAGTAAGAAAAAGAGATGTCTTGCTGTGGTTACACCTATGCCTGAGTCCTTAATTAGATTGTACTATTTTTTAAATAGAAAGCTTTGCCCTTACTGGTTTATAAGTTAAATAGGTCAATTTCACCCTTTACTGAATTTTAATTTGTCATGCTAAATGAGATCCTTTAGAATTAGCCATTTTCTATCCCCAGGGAATATTTTTATTTTAATTAAAGCACAAATCATTTTGGAAGACCATCAAATGGATGTATGTAGACTAGACTCTCTGGCATAAATATCATATTGCATGTCAGCATAAAATATGAGAGTTTTAGAACTCTAAGTCACAGGATGCATGAACTATATATAATTCTTTCGGGAGTAAATTGTTGATCTGTTACTGGGTTTTGGAGGAGACAGATCCTGCTCCAGTAACATCCAATAATTTTAAAGCCCAAAATAGCTGCAATGCCAGAGAATTTCCAATAAAGATAACAATTCAGCAGAACTCACTGATATAATGGAAATGATACTTTCAGGAGCATGATTGATGGCATTTCTGGAAGAGGGAAAGGCAGGCAGATATTGCATCCAAGAACATATTGTGGCTGTACATTTAAGGCCAATGACAAAATCCTCAAATTGGCAAACTCCTATTGATAAATGGTCCAAATATCATAAATCTCTCTGCTACAGCAAAGCAAGCTGTCTACTATCTTGATGGAAAAACCCATTGAGATATGGGGGGGGGGGGTTTGGTTTATGAAGCCAGCCACCATTTACCTTGAGAATGTTAAAACTTCTGCTCACACAATGAGTATAATGGATGTTGTTACATCTGGGAATACTAAAAACTGGAAATATAGAAGACTCACTCTCAGAATAATGTTTGAAAATTTATAGATAAAGAAATTAGCCAATCACCTGGGTATGTGGTCACTAAAGTGGAACCTCAATAACTGAAAATTAAGATCAATCTGTAGGGAATGCTATTTTTGAAGTCTTTGTAGGAATTCTGAAGAATAATCAAAATAGGTTATGTAGATACTCATCTAGAAAATTATATTTGATGCAAAAGAAATCTGGAATGCAGAGTCCCCTGGTATAGAAATAAATGAGCCTAGAGGAGCTCAATCTATGCAATGGAGGGAAGCGAGATGAATTTTTTTTTTTTCTCATGAGGTAAAACAATGCCCAAAATGCTAAGAGGATGACCCACTTCTTTCGTCATAGTCACCCCATTTTGTAAGAACCCCTTCCAAGAAATGCAAAGAGCTGTGTTTAGAGTTTTAAATCACCAAAGTTCATGAATCAGGAACACGGTTTTGGCCAATGCAGGGAAGGGTATGTAGTCAGTGGGTGGGGACATTTGCTCCCCTTAACAGCTGAAGAGCTCCTACAGTTCTCGAACATTGTGTTGAACACAAGTCAAATAGAAATTGTTCATGTCTACACCATGTGCCAAACTTCTCATACTTATCTTTTGCATAATTCTCTTTTAGCTAATACTTTGCTAATATTCCTGACAAGTGCAAAAATAGCAGGTTGAGTCAACAGGGAAAGAACAACCTTTAACAGGAATGCAAGTGAAAAGGAGAGATGGAATGTGGGTGGTACTTGCATGATGAACTAGATCTCTATAGAGTTTTAGCCTTGTCAAAAGATAATAGGTACTGCTTAGTGCTTTATAATTGCTTCTTCTGCAAAAATTGCAAAAGAATTTGTCAAGTGAAAATGTAAAGTCTTTTATCATCTCAAAACATTAAGTTGCTAATGTTAGCAACTTAGAAAATGGTCCAATTTTTTTCCTTAAATATTTTTCTAAAATTCTCTAAGAACTCATTTTCCTTTCTTACTCTTCTCACCATTTATATTATGTTTTAGTACATGGTGTTTAAGTTCAAAAGAAATGCTCTGTTCAAAGCCCTTAAAATGAAAAATATAAACATGTATATGCCTTTTTTCCTTTATTCAATGGCCACTTTCACTTTCAACTATTCAGCTGCATTTCTTGGTTGTGTTTAGCAATAATAATGTAAAATTCAGTGGAATTACAAGGATGAAGCAAAGCAATCAAATGTCTAGAATGACTCATCATTTTCTTATGGAAGGTGCAACCAGAATCCTGTGGATCTAGGCATGAGTTGCCAGCACCATCACCACCAGTTTCAGGAAACTACTGAGTACTCGAAATTATGCTGATCTGAATTGAGATGTATGACTAGTGCAAAATCCACACTGGTGCTTATGTTTTAAGATGAAATACTATGAATTCTTTATGTAATTTTTACATGGATAGTGTGTTGAAATTACAACATTTTGGATGTTAGAATAAATAAAAAAGATTGTTAAAATCAATTTCAGCTTTCTTCTACTTTTTAAAGTGCAACTAGGCTTTTTTTTAAAAAAAATGTTGCATTGGTTTACAACATTAGATGAGCTTTAGAAGTGCATCATTATAAATCAACATGAGTAAAAAAATTAAGTTCACCACTAAAAGTCCTGTACTACATAATTGTCCCCTTTTATCTGATTCCCTCATTTTACCTCTTCCCTTAAAATTTCACGTCATATATGGTTTGCATTTGTATTCGATATGGTATTATTCCTCTTCAACCATGCTGGTAGAGCCAGGCTGTAAATAACCTTTAAAAATAGTGTGCCTTGTAGGAAAAATTATTACTATAGCACATCAAGGAATTGCAGCCACCTAGTAGGTGAAGTATTCTGTCTCGCACTTAACATCGAGGATATAAAGTCATTAAAGAGATCTGTTCCAGAACATCGCCACACATAGTGGCTGGCACCTGTAAAAGGCCTTGGACTCACTGACACTTCCACGTCGTTCCTGTCACTCACTCTCCAGCCCCTTGGGATATGTCCTTACCGTAGCTTTTCTTTTTTTTTTTTTTTTTATCAAATCCTGGAGACTGCCTCTCCAGGCCCTCTCTTCACCATGTCTTGGATTCTAGGATGCAATGTCCTCAGGAGTCCCAGGCCAGTTCAACGTTCCCTTGTCTCCATGGGCATAGGGCTCATGGCTGGCTCAGCCTGTGCCTTACATTGGAATGGTTTTTCCAGAAAAATAACTAAATCCTTTGGCTTACATATTTTTATAGGAATACAGACAAAGCTACATGTGATCATTACGTCAGGATTAGGTGCTCTGGTGTCTTGAATGCTTTGCATTATAGTCACGGGCAAATATAAATTATATTGAACTTTATCCACTGATGTGGAAAAACCACAAGAGGGAAATATTTATGGATTTTTTTAAGTGGACAAAACCTTTTTCCCCCAATTTTACTAAAGTATAGCTGTATCATTGACAAATAAAAAATGCATATATTTAAGGTGTACAATATGATTTTTTGATATAGACACCTTTTTTTACATCCATATATTTTTGAGAAATATATATACATTGTGAAATGATTATCACAAGGAAGTTAACATAGCCATCACTTCCCATGTCTAGTGTGTGCTCTGTGTGTGTGTGTGTGTGTGTGTGGTGAGAACACTTAAGATCTACTTTCTTAGCAAATTTCAAGCATGCAACACACTTCTGTGAACGATGGCCACCATCTTTACACTAGGCACTTCATGGTGTCATCATTAGTTCTCCAGAACAAACTCATCTCATAGCTGGAATTCTGGTCAACACCTCCATATTTTTCCCAACCTCTATCTCTGAGCTCTCATCCTTTTACTCTGTTTCTGAGATTGACATTCACAGGTGCCAGATCAAGTAGTAATTGTCTTTGTATGACTTACTTCACTTACCATAAGACCCTCATGTTCCACCCATGTTTTTGCAATCGACAGGATTTCCTTCATTTTACTGGCTGAATAGTGCTCCATAGTATGTGTGTAGACCACATTTTCTTCTCTCATTCATCCATAATTGGATACTTAGGTTCCTTCCATGTCTTGGCTAAATAAATAAAGTTAACACTTTATTCTATGTAATTCTTTTCCTCTCAATTATCTAAATGCCCAATAGCTAATTGTGATTACTGCTTTCCAAAATGGACAATAAATTTCATGATTACTAATAAAACCCTTCCATCTGTGAAACTCACTAACACTTTCTGTTGTTAATTATTAAGAGATGATTTTTCTATTCAAAAGGATGAGTATATCCTTACTTATAGAGTACTAGAAACACAACTTTTATTGAATAATTGGTACGTAGGTGACACAATTGAATAACTATTATAGGACCAATTTGTAACAAAAACACATGTGTTCATGTTCTTTAGCACTAATCTGGTTCTATTCATTCTAAATTTAACTTGGAGTCACAAGACTTTACCAGCGATTTGTTGCCTTGGATTTGTTGATTTCTTAGACGTTAGCTTTAAAAGCACTTAGTGACCTTCTCTATTGATCTTTACTGTTAAAGAGAGTATATAATTAAGATTTATTGCTAAGTATTCCCAAAAGGGCCAAACCAGAGTCACACATCACTGCACTGGAATTTTTACCGAACACATAAAATAGAATTTTGGAATAAAAACTATAGTTAGATATCTTGTCTAGCTCCTTTCCCACTCTTTTTTTTTTTTTTCCTTTCTTTTTTCAGATTAGAAACTGAATCCTGAAATGTTAAATGACTTGTCAAAACCACAGGGTTGATTTTGCCAGAACTGAACTCAGGCTCTTGACTCTCTGGGCAGTGTCTTTTGTTTGGATTGGCTTTTTACTTTACCCATTCTATTTCCTCCCCTAAATACATAGCAAGGAAGAATCATGGAAGTGCCTTTTTAATGAATACAAAATAAGGGCATTTCCAGTTTTCTCCTGGTAAATAAATGGAACTTTCTTACATGCATTCAATAGCTTTGAATATGAGCTAGGTGAGATATATAATGATGATGTTCAACATCACCGATTCTATCACAAATAGCCTATTTTTTAAAACCTACACAGCTTCTTACAGAATTTGCAAGAAATATTTGGGTGAAATTTCTAAACAAGAAGTGTGTGAAGAGATTTCATGCTACACAAATGGCCATAATGGGGTGGAAATAATTATTTTTATAACATTCCTTTGAGCCTGAGGAAGGGTGGAAAGATGAATTCAACCACTGTCCCAGTGATCATCATTTGGGAGCCATCACGGTGGACCGCACCTCTGAGAGACACCCGTTCTTCCTGTTCTTTTTCAGGCTCATTCTAAACAGCATTCTCTGCTGCCCTCTAGAGGTTATAACTGCCACTAGCAGGGTGGCAAAAAGACGGGCATATTTAAGGGGTAAGCATGTAATTTTTTCTTTCTTCAATGTCAAAGAAAATACAAAATATCATTGGCTGAATCAATCATAGTTTTAAACCAAATGAAATAATGAATTAGTTGTAATACATATCTGTAAGTGGCTATTCTACTATAAAAGTTTAACAACGTGTACACATGCCCTCAATTTAAATTAACAAACAACTGTCTTTTCATAACCTTTACTTCTAATTCTTTGGTGGTTTTCACTGGGCTTATTTCAAGGGTCAGCAAAGCTAAAATGCGTTTACTCTTTTTCCTGGTCGATCCTCATCTGCTATTCATTCATGAATTAGCTTTAACAATAGCTGTTAGTAACACATTTGCTTAGCAACTCCTATGGCTTGCTCTTTGTATTCCAATTAGATCTACCAACAACCTTAGTGAGTGAGGAGTCCAAGTTCTGTTTCACAACAAAACTACAATAAGCCACAGAAAGGATAAGGGACTTCATTATCAAGATCATGGAACTAGTAACAGATTTTTTGGAAATTCAAATCTAGAAGGGCTCAACTCGCATTTTTTTTTAAAAAAAAAAGCTCTGGGAGCCACCCAGGTTGCTCAGGGGTTAAAGTCTCAGCACTATGGAGCTATCATCAGCGGTGTGAATTTTATCCCCAGCCAGGGAGCTGACCCTCAAGGGGAGCAGACCTCTCCTGTGGTGGGCTGCTCTCCTCAGCAGTGTGTTTCAGTCAGTGTATTTCAGTGTCCCACTCTGTCTCTAGTGACTCCTCTCACCCCCTGCACCTGTGGCCTACACCCTAGTTCTTGTGTGCATAAATAAATAAATCTTTTAAAAATAAATAAAAAATAAAATAGTTCTGTTCTCTATACTCATTAATTTCCAACACATATCTAAGACAAATAACTCTCTAAGACAAATAACTGTACAGAAAAGAAGTTTGCAAGGAATAGAATCGACATAGATCAGGACAGAACAGTTGGGACAAAGACCATGTGATTAAGAACAAGTCTTGGGACAAAAAAAAAAAAAAAAACACCATATAAAGCTAGAGAATTTTTGAAAATTAAGATAGCCAAAATATGATGCAAACATGTTCAAATGCTTTCATCAAAGTCTATTTTATAACATTTAATTCTTAAAATGAAATTAAACATATAATATAAAAAGCTGAACAAATAAAAACTAAATCAAATATAGTAGAAAGAAGAAATTAATAATGATTAGACAGAAAACCAGTAAGTTGGTAAAATAAATTAGTCCCCAAACTGGCTTTCTGAGAACATAGAAAAGTCACACAAATTAATAGAATGAAGGGAGGAGAGGGAGGAATGAAGAAAACAAACACTATTTTAAGACAAAATAATTTTTCAAAGTGAAATTTTCAGGTTCATAAAGTCTATTTTACATGCCTCTTTAAATGTAGTTTAAGATCTGAATTAAATGATTTCCTTAAAAAATGAAACTTAGATCTAGTAAATCTATAGAGATCTAGTAAAGTCTATAGAGATCATTACCAGAGAAAGAACAATTAAATCTCCTTTATAAATAAAAATGCACTAAACCCAGAAAATTTCAGAAGCAAACATTTTACAACTTTTAAAATATCAGTTAAAAACAGTGTTGGTAAACTACTCCAAAGAACTATTGGCAATCTCTCCTGTTTGTTTTACGAAGGAATGTCATTGGTTTTCCAAAACTGATAAATACACCATTAAAAGAAAACTGCAGGCTCTCCTTTCTTATTCAAATGAACACCAAAACTAAATGTAATGTTTGAGAATGTGATGACACTTTAAAAAAAATAAAATATGCATAACTTTCTGATTGTTAAGTTGATGAAACAAACCATGTAAAATGACAAGAATAAAACCTTGCATTGTGTAAATATGCAAAAGTTGTTAGCCACAACTGTGAGTAGTCACAGAAATGACAACTGAGAGAATCTAAGGAGATAAGAAAGCGATTTTGAGGAACATCCATGCTTGGTGAAGAACAGGTTGAGAGGACTCAAAGAGTCCAAAATTTTAAACTTACTGCAAAGTTTCAATAAACAAGATTTGTGGGCACAGAGAGACAGAAGGAAGGAAGTATTAAGAATCCAAAAATAAATCTTTGCATTTGTAGTTAATTGATTTTCAAGTAGGGTGCCAAGAAAATTCAGAGTCTCTCACAAATGATGGTTGGACAACTTGCCCTCCATGGCACAGAGGAATTAGATCCCTAAAGTCATTCCATTCAAAAACCAACACAATGTAGATCAAATACATACATTTAAGAACTCAAATCAGAGAACGCTTAATAGAAAGCACAGGTGTAAATCTTGTGACTTTGGATTAGACAATAGTTTCTGCAATATGATATCAAAAACATAAAGAAGCAAAAAAAATTGAGAAATTGGGACTTCGGCAAAATGAAAAAAAAACTTTGAGCTTTGAAGTACACTTTAACTACCAAGAAAATGAAAAAACAATTCACAGACTGCATACAAACATTTACAGATTATATATCTGACGAAAGCCTACTAGCCAGAACTTTACAACTCAACAATTAAAGAGTAAATAAATTGAAAATGGATAATTTGAATCAGCATTTGTCCAAAGAAGACATACAAATGGCCATGAAAATAGAGTTTGACATCATTAGTGATTAGGAAAATGTAAATCAAAACCACATCACTCATCAGGGTGGCTACAATAAAAAAGATAGACAATAACAAATGTCCATGAGAATGTGAAGAAGTGCAACCTTCGTGCATTTCTGGTGGGGAAAAAAATGGTGAGCTACTTTGGGAAGCAGCTTAGCAGTTCCTCAACATATCAAACAGACTTCCATATAACTGAATTTTCCATACAATTCCATATAACAGAGTTTTACATAATTCTATTACTTTCTATAGACATTGAATTCTTACATAAACAAGAGAAATGACAACATAAGTGTACTCAACTTATACAAGAATATTCATAATAGCATTCTTCATAACAGACCAAAAGTAGAAACGACTCAAATCTCCATGTTTATGAATGGACAAAAGCTGATTTATCCATATAATAAAATTATTCATCCATACCAAGCAATGAAATGCCAATTTATGCCAGCACATACATGAACCTTGCAAACACGCTAAGTGGAAGAAACCAGATACAAAAGGTCAACTACTGTATGATTCCATTAATATGAAATGTTCAGAACACACAAATCCTTATATATAATAAATCAGTGGTTGTCAGGGGCTGGAAGAAGTGATGCTTGGGAAACTAACACCACAGGGTGTCTTTTTGGGATAAATAATCTGGAATTCAATGGCTGTACAATCTTGTAATTATACTAAACCCTACAGCGTACAATTTAATAAAGTGAATTTTATAGAAGAGCTATATATTTAAAAAAACAGGCTCTAGTGGCTTCAACAAGCTAGAAATTGGATGTCAAGGGTTTCATCAGAAATACACAGTAAAGTTTTAATAACTGTAGAACCTCATTGGAGGATGTACAGTTGTAACCTGTACAATCTCTATATCATTTCTGATTGTTTAAAATTCTCATCAAAAAATATTTGTAAAATAATTTCACTGGAACAATAGAAAAGGAATGAAAATCTTCACAAAGTAGTCATTGGTACTAAGGCAACAGAAGGACTGATTAGTGTTCACTGAACTTAGAAATGAAGACGTTAATTATATGCAAATCAAGCTCACCGCACATGGCACAGATGCTGTGCCTAACGACAGAGCAGGAGAGATTAAAGACATGGAGGATGGGTCACTTAAACAGATTAGATGTCCATCCTTGCTGCCACACTCATCTTTAAACTTGACCGTCACAAAACCCACTCCTGGTCTCCTCCTGATTCCTACCCACCCTTGTCCTCACATTTCTAATTCTCTCTTCTTCTGTGTCTAAGATACGCTTCCTCAGTCTAAATATTACACCTTCACTAGTTGTGTTCCTTTCTTTTACCACTAATAATTTGTGAGCTCTTCAAGAGTATATCATTTCCATATTGATCTGTGTCTCTATCTCCCTCCAAATCTAAACTTGCTTCTGTCATTCTGTTAGCATGAGAGGAGAATAACACTTGAGAATATGCTGGTTAACAGAGGCCATTAAACTTTGTTACAATATTGAACAAAAATTAATTTAAAGTTTATAAAAGGTAGGACTATAAAATGTATTTACAATGAGGGCATGAGTAAAATGACATTAACATCGTGTTTCTTGAAAGAAACTATCTAGAGACAAGTGGAAAAAATAATTTATTGCAGATTCTTTTACACATTCACATGGAACATTTATACATACATTGATGTGCAGATATGAGTACTAAATATAGAGACAAACATATTTTACACAAAAGTAGTTGTATATATTTTATAAAGAAAGAGGTTAATAAATCATCAGAGACACTTAAGAACAGCAGGCCAATTATTCCAAGAGGAATGCATTCTTTGTCAAAATTAACTTTTCTGAACACGATGCCCTGAATTTAATCACATTCTTTTGCGCTAAGAAAGAGAAGCTCATTTCTGGGAATAAAAGAACTGGAATGCCTGATTAACAGGGGCATTCCAGTGTTACTTCCATATCCTATCCTTGGATATAGTTAGATGTCCATTCAGTTATCCTCAGCTAGTGAAATAGCCCAATGCGAAGCAGGGCAGTTCTCATAACATAACTAATGCAATTTAATACAAAGGATAAAATAAAAATAATAGCATTTCTAAGCAATTACAATTGCCACATGATTTGAATGAACAACCAAATATTTTAATAACAGAAATATGTTCTATATTTCTGAAGGGAAATTAGTATACCTTAAAATAGTCACTATTTTCTTAGCATGGTATATTAACTCTTATTTTGGAAGTCTGAAAATAAGTTACATTTTTTTCCCTAAAACTTAGAATTTCCTCCTTTAGAAAATGATTTCTACAATGATGTACAGCAACACAATAGAAACTCTGTTATACCTTATAGTCATTAAAATATACATATACATATATATGGAGTACTAAACAGACTTGGTAAACCATGGTCCATGTACACACGGCCAAATACTGTTCAGTTTCACTTCATTAAATTCAACAAATAGTTATCGGGTGCCTACTGCTGGCGCTACCATCCGGGTAAAACTTGTAATAGCTTTGAAGACACATGAAGCCTACACCATCCACATCTAAAGCCAAATCTCAGATAACATATTAAACCTTGAAAATAATCAAAAGCAGAGCTAGAGCTGAATAATGAGGAGTGAAAGATATACCCAGAGAAAGGCCAGAGGAAACTGGGAAGGACAAAGCAAGATCCGAATCTGTAGAGAATAACTGCTCCTAGGCTTGGCATGGGCGACTGGGTTGCTGGACCTATCCCACAGTCCTCTTCGCCACAACAAGATTCAGTCATCATCCTGCTTTGTTTCCTTAAACAAGTGGAAGACACGGGGATTACTTTTCAATGATAATAAAGCTTGCAGTACCCTCCAAGTATTTGCCCTACTAGAGAGTGATCTGCTTGCATATCTACAGTTTTGCTAAGTCATTCACCCCAAACATAATTCTGGGTGAAAGGAGGCCATCCAACTAAAATGAGCTGCACTTGAGATGCGGTTTAATTTAGCAGATGAGCAGCAGCAAGCACGCCAACCTGTAAGTAAATAATGTAAAGTAAAAACAGCTGAAAGAAGATAAAGGTAAATACTTTCTAGTCAGCATTCCATTGCCTTTAGGGTTTGTTATAATTTAAAAGCATCTTTCGGGAATGATGCTTGTAGGTGTCTATAATCACGTAATGTCACATCCCCTACTCAGCCAACACAGCAACATGGGAACAAAGAAGCAAACTTGCTTGTGATGCAACCAGCTGTGAGGGGGCAGGCAGGGCATGACCTCAGTCTGCACAAGAACCTGGGCCCCAAGATTCCAGAGGGAGCCCCAGTGTTCTAAAGGTCTCTTGATCTCAGGGCTTCTGGCTGGAGTATAATCATAGACTGAGAACGTGAATTCTGGAATGTAATTAGTCTCTTCAGGACAAACACATGAGAAGGACTGGGATTTTCAACGATCCCCGAACACGCCACGGGGCGATAACTCGTCCTTTGGAGAATCTGAAAACCTCCATGGTTAAGAACCCCCATAAGCTGCGGTGCTGACCTGCCCCTGACAGGGTCTTCGAAGGGCACGGGAGCTGAGGGTAGAGGCCAAGGGAGTCCCCCCCCCCCACCCACCCACTCCCGCCATCCCGATCACCGTAGTGGTGTTTGAGGACATTACAGAAAAGAACAATAACAACAAAACAGGACTTTCCCATCTGATGGTTTTGGCTTTAATTTCGTAGAGGACAAAAGCTGACCGCCATAAAGTATCCCCTAAGAAATGTTTTATTTTCCTAACTGGCTTGTTAATATTTCAGTATTTCTGCTGCCTCAAGAGTTCATTTCTGTGAGCAAGAATTCTTTTCAAATGAAATATATTTTCTGTGAATATGTTCCTCATATTTATAAAAAGGCATTTCTTTCTGATGAGTCATACCTCTGTTCCTGTATTTTTTCTGGAAAGAAACCAAACTTGCATTGGTTCTTTTTTGCCCTTCATGGACACCGGGCCTCTGTGCTCCAGATGGAATTGAGGATCTGAATTTTCTGGTGTCATAAGGCACCTGACAGACAAAGGACAGGGAGCTGAGAGAGAAGCACGGGCTACGGTTGAATGGAGCAAGCGACAGCACCAAAGTTATGAACCAAGACAGTAAGTTGTGTTCAAAGGAAATTGAAGGTTTTGGTGATGATGAATGTTAGGACTTCCTAAGATGGTGCAGAAACATTCAAAGTAGAAATAACAGCACAGCCTTTGCAAATCAAAACCAAACTACACAATAGCAGAGGCTATTTAAAGGTAACAAAATCACTCAGCTATGAGCCACAAGCAAAGAGACATTTTTCTTGTAAATCACTGAAATCAACACCTGTTGTCTTACCTGTATGTATATTCAGACACGTTTATTTTCCCCTTTTCTCCAGTGGTTTCTGTTCTGCTTGTGAGGTTGACAGTATTTCCAAAGAGACAATATCGAGGCATCCTCTGTCCGATGACCCCTGTAACCACCTCACCAGTGTGGATTCCTATGGTTATCTACAAAAATCAAAGTTCGTCTTCATTTCCATTGCACACACACTGATTTTTACTTTGCTTACTTTATATTCCCAGAATGTAGTATCATCGTATAAAAATCCTAAGAATCCTCTAGAAGAACTCCAAGTACATTACAGGCACCACCAAATCCCCTCACAAAGTCTGTCTTCCAAGAGAAACATTTATTTCTGAAGTCTGAAGATTTTCAGAGATGTAAATCTGGCAACTTTCATGAGACAGGAAAGAGATTAAAAAAATAAATAAATAAACCAGAAGGGACAGAAAGTTTTGTCTCCTCCTTATTACCTTCAGTCCCTGGAAGTGACTAGATCATTTCAAACAGATGGATAGATTTCCCAAGTCTCTGTAATACACTGGGTTCAATAAAATAGTAATATTTGTTGTCACAACCAAGTAATTAATGATCACTTGGCCAAGACAATGAATCAGTTGTTCACATATCGACACATGATTCATTTTACTTACTAACCTGAACAGGTTCGCCATCCACTTGCACCTGGCCAGCAATCTCCATCATGTCCAAGGCCAGGTGGCAAATGGACCGTGCGTGGTGGATGCAGGGCTCAGGCAGGCCACTCACCGTCATGTACTTATCACCAACAGTCTCCACCTGACATGACACATGCATTCAGTGTTCTCTGGTTAGCAGAAACAGGATTCATTTGCTATCCTAGTAAAAAGTCCCTTCAAAGGTTATCAGAAACGTTGAACTTTCCTCTCTAATTCTCTTAAAATTCTAATGTGCACAATTCAAGCAAGATGAACCTTGCCATTATTTGCATGTACACACATGGCACTCGAACATTTTGATTACAGACAGCTTGATTTTCCTTCTGGAAGTCCTAACTTTTCACTTCAGACACCCTCATACTTCAACAGAACAATTTATGACTTTATTTGCCTTAAAAAAGTGATGGTCTGATGTACAAGAGGCCCTGCCTGAAGATCAGTGATTTATCCCGGCCATTAACCATTTACTTTTACGACGTGCTCACCAAGCGTTACCTTATTCCTGGGAAAACAACTATAAAATAAATAGTTCCCTGGCACTTATATTACTCCAGATGCCTGGGGTGGTTTAGTTCACATTCTTGGCTTTATGAAGCAATATTCCACTGACTTCATTTTTCCAATATGATACTTGTTTCTAATTGAAACAAAGGGCAGAAATGCCCAATAAATGTTTATATTCAAAGTGAAGTGAACTAAAAGCGAGTCTGCGCCCCAGTGCCCTTCCCATGCTCCAGAGCTCCTTCCTGGAGCAAAGCTCTGTGCTTCAGTCAGACGGTCTCCTGCGCAGTGAGCACCGAGCCCACGGCCACGTTTATACCGCATGTGTAAGCAAACTGCACTAACCTGTTAATGGAAGTGCAAAAAAAGCTGGAATTTAAACTAGGAAATCATCAGCTCTCTTCATTTCGGTTGCAAAGAAGAGAAGGTTTTGAAACAACTTTTATAACAAGAGGTAATTATTTACAAAGATGTTAAATAGCGCGGACGTGGAGGCTTTCGGTAGCAAGGCTGCAGTCAGAGCTGTGACTGCAGTGCCCCCTGGCGGGCGGGAGGGCCAGGAAGTCCAGAGCGAAGCTACTGTGCTAGCATAGGAGGAGGACTTGCCTTATAAACAAAGGGGTTTTTCCGAGAATCAGTGAGGGTATCAAATCTGGTGTAGAGGTCATTGAGAAGGTTCACGATCTTCATGGCCCCTTCTCCAGAGGCGTGTTTGCTGCAGAAGGCGTTGAAGCCCACGATGCCGCTGAAGAGGATGGTGACGTTGTCATATCTTTTGGCAGGCACTGGGCGCTTGTGCCTCAGCTCATTGGCCACAGATGGAGGAAGCACGGAATACAGAAGCCTGTTCGGGACGATGGGCAAAAGGCAGGGTAAGAACTCCGGGGAGTAGCTGCCACGCAG
Organism: Galemys pyrenaicus; assembly: GCA_019455555.1. Lineage (NCBI taxonomy): Eukaryota > Metazoa > Chordata > Mammalia > Eulipotyphla > Talpidae > Galemys > Galemys pyrenaicus. Next base: position 391,884 of record JAGFMF010012111.1, read on the forward strand.
CTGTTGTCTAGTGCATGGACCGGCAACGCCATCTGCATCTCACAGACCTGGATTATGATAGGACGGCTTCTAAGATGAGTGTCAGACAGTAGCATATTTACAAATAAAGATAGAGAAAAGGTAAGCCTGTTTTGTGTACTTTTTTATTAACGAATGTTGGTTTATGTTGTTGTTTATATTTTCGAAGTATGGGATACCCCCCCTTCTGGTGCTGTTACCGCAGTGCTCCCACGCATGAAAGTAAGGCACATCAGTTTCATTCTCTAAAGAAGAGATCTTCTTTTTTTAATAATTTCTAAATATTAAAAATGAATACACGGGGCCTCCCTGGTGGCGCAGTGGGTTAAGCAACGCACTGTGAAGCAAATAGCAGCATGAGTTCGATCCCTGCTGCCGGCCAGGGAGGGGACCCACATGGCCCGGCAGACCTCTCCTGCTGTGCCTGCTGCTCCCCTCAGCAGTGTACTTCTGTTGATCTGCCTGTTCTGCTCCCCGCTCTCTGGGTTGATCCTCTGACCTCCCGTGATTCTGGCCTGTATCCTAGCTCTTGTATGCATAAATAAATAAGTCTTTTTAAAAAAATGCATACACAAGAACCTGGGTAAAATCTCTTAAGGATGTCAGAGATTAGTGCTTTTAATTGTTACATTCAGGTAAGGTCAAGTAATACACAGAGTGTGCATGTGTTTAAATGAATTACTTGAAAATGAAGTATTATCTGTAATGTCACTTACGCCATACATCATAATTTAATGCACTATCCATGGAAAAGTTTTATATTTTAATCTTTTTGTTATTGAATATTGTTATAAGTGTAATTCTTTTTACAGGCGATGTTATCTGTCAGAGTCATATCTGTCAAGCCTCACAATAATTTGGTGTTCAAGAAAACAAGTCTTTTTTGAATATATCTGTCCACTCTAAGTTCTATGTTCAGTGTAACCCTCAGTATCTGGTGGACCCCCGGGATATACAGGATGCTCAAAAGAAAAAAATCTTACATGAATGAATAAATGAATGGACTTTAAATAAACATTTGAATCACTCTAAAATTTTTCATAGAGATATTTTGGCTCGTATTCTTCAACTTGGCTGCTAAAAACAGACTACTCCCACTACCATTAAGACTAGCTCATATTTGAATGCACACTTCTTTTTGAGTGATGTGGAAGAGTTTTCCTGCTCCTCCAGAGTTGTAATGAATCTCATGCCTTTTTACTCTCATTCTCCACCTGAACTACAGTAGAGTCTCAAATACTAGGTCGTTCTTTAACCACAGGATACAGTCTTACGTGTCTGTCTTTTTCTTTTCATCTTCCAGGGCTCTTAACGTGAGCTGCAGCCTGTCCGTGAGGATTTCCAGTTCTTGGGTGAGTTTGTATTCCTCTCTGAATTGTTCTCCCAAAAGGACGAGATCACGTGTGGCATCATGGAGAGGGATGTCACTTAGATAGAGACCTCTCCTTGTCAAATCGTCCAGATTCATCACACTGTATTACAGCAAAATAAGGCAAAATCAGTCCCAATGCTTCCACATGAAAGCACTGACCCTGATTACTATTAAGTGTAACCCGGACATTTCCTACCATTCAAAAGGCTTGACTGAACAGGAAAATAACGGAGAATTGAAGGAAGGATCTGACTTATTCGTTGAAAAATTTAAAAATCTATGGAAGAGCAGTGAACCTGAAATGCTTTTTGCCACAGTTCAGTTTTGGATGTCATCAACCTAAATTGTGACATAATGTAGAAAACTACTTTAATAAAAGTGCTCAGGTATGCCACACGAGGTTCTTATTATTGTTATCATTATAGATTTCCTCATTATAGAAATGAAGAAAAATGGATCTTGACTATTTTTAACAGATAATATGGTGTTTTTTATGTGAAACTAGCTCATTTTTGCCTTATAAATTCTATGAAGGACTCATTCTTAAACTTTCAGACAGAGTAATTAAAATTTATAAACAGATTTATGAATCATCGCCAACATGTATTTTACATATTTATGACTCTTTGAAATGTATTTTATGAGCTATTCTTACTTCTGGTTCTAATTCCTTCTACTAATGATATTTTCTTTCACTAATTTTCCTCATTTATTTGAAACATTCTATCATGCTGTATCTTTAGCCTCTTTTCAACATTTTTAGAAGAAATTAATATTTGTTGATTCAGTGCAAATCTAGTAAGTGAAAAGTTAACTATTTTTTAGATTTTTTTGGTTACAATGTCTTAAGGTTATATTACTGGTTTAAATTATTTAAATGCAAAGTAATTATTTCTGGTCTTTCACAATGATAATTCATCTAAAATTACAAATTGTGTTATGTCTTTGCTCTCTCAAATGGATTACTGATAATGGACAAATATTTTGTTATTCAAAGTTATAAATACAAAAATACCATCTGGCAAGTTCCATAGCTTTATTTTTATGCTCTTCTAAGCATGTTTAGATTCATTTTTCTTATTCTGAATTTCTGTGTATCCTTTACTTTGTCAAATGGGGAAAACACTAAACTATAGTTTTTACTTTGCTCTGATAGTTTGTACTAGAAACATAATTTACGTAAACTTCTATTTCCTAATATATCTTAAATAGCAACTAAATGTTCTGACTTCAATATAGTATCTTCTAAATATAATATCTGAGTTCAAACTCAGAAATGATTAGAACAGTTATTTCTTGGTGCCTCATATAATCATGTATTTATGCATTCATATTAGCTACTTTATAGAATAGCTTTTCTACATGATACTTACTTGGAAGGCACAATGGTAAAGAATTAACTAAAGGCAAATTAGGCTTCCATGATCTAATGTCATAAACAATGAACAAATTGTTTAAAAATAGAATAAAGGATTTCTTCTGAGTTTATTACAAATGTCAAATGAAATTATCTTTGCTACAGAGAGAGAGCCAAATATAACAAAATCTAGTTATACTACAGACCACATATTTGACAATAAATCTAATGTCATTGAATTCCTTTCTTAGCTAAAGATGGGTATTTACATCCAGTATAATTAATTAAAAATTGTTACCTTGGTGAACATAGGAAAAGGATGCTATCTGCTTCAGGTAAGTAGATCATTTGACCCTTGAGACGTAAGCAGCTGATCTCAGTCCCAGTCAGTTCATCCTCAGATTCTAACTTCTCAACATCCAACAGTCCTTCCTTGAAAAAGCAAGGCATACCTATTAACCAGTGCTTTTCTTCCTACCTGGCAATTCAGAAAATGAAACATACTTTATTTTTCACCAAGTCATAAGGGAGAAGAAGTGCACCAATGAGGATAGGAGATTGCATTTCTCCAGAGTTCTAGTAGGCAGTAAGTAAAATGGCTACCTTGCAACTATAGTCAAAAAATAAACTTTCTCCTTAGAACCTAGAGAGACGTTAGCTACGCCATCTTTAATGTCATATAACATTAAATATGTCACAAGTCTATTTAAAGCTTCCGTCAGTCTTATTTCTGATTTTCCAGCATGGCTACAACATACAATACCAGGTTATATCAAAGAAGAAACCAAGGCTCATCATTCCCCACGCATGCATTCACCAAGTAGTTCAACTAGCTGGTTCCAAGCACATAAAGTAAGAGTGGGTAAGTCCTGTGGGGGGATTTTAGGAAGGATCACGTGGATGTTCTAAGGCACTTTCCCACAAAAATGACATCAAGAATAACAGACACTCAAAGAAAGAATGTCTCAGTGGCTTTGGATTAAGTATTAACAAAAAAAAAAAAAACCTTTATCAGTTCATCTGATTTCTAAAATAGGACACTGTAGCTCTACAGGGAGTCAAAGATGGTGTTATAAGAAAATGGGCTGCCCCAGCACAGGCATCTTAGCAATTACTTTTGTTAATTCTGATCAGTTGATAAAGTTCCACTATCCCTCAAAGAAACTGAATATGAATAACATTGCCTTGGTCAGGGTACTCCCTTTGACATTTAGTTTTGATCTCTAATTTTGCCATCTCATACATGTTATAATAGGTAATTTTGCCTCTGGAACACACCTTGCTTATTCACATTTAATGAAATAATGTCTGGATTACCTTGCTTCTCAATACAAAAACTGTATTGATATGTGAAAGAATCCCATGGAAACTAATGTCAATGTGAGGACGAACCAGAGAGAAGACAGACAAAAGGCTGCAATTTCCAGGCTGGAGCTGAAATGCAGATAAGAGTAAATGAACATTTAATCACTCCAAATAAATTTTATTACTTAGTACTAAATATTAAAAGAACTCAAAAATGTTTAAAAGTAGATCATAATTATTTCATAAATATGAAAATATACATCTCAAACTATGTCTATCTTGACTTACACAACTCAGTGACTAAAGGAACATAAAGTCGTTCCATAAATATAAATCTTAATATGGATTCAAATGGCTAACATTCATATATACTAGTACAAATGAGAATTTTTAAAGAATGCAGATTTAGCTTTTAAAATATTGCAAAGTGTCAAATTCTTATGTTTAAAATAAATTTAAATATCAGAACTACCAACCAGCATTAAATTTATCAAGAGAAGGTTAATAATAATAATTCATAACAACTGTTGATCACTTACAATGAACAATGGACTACATGCTTTTCACCTGCTCTCCATCCTCACATTATCACAAAGGGAAAAGAAGCAGAGAGAGGTGAAGTAACCTACTGAAGGTCATACAATGACCTGAAGTTCACACAGTGAGGGAGACCAGGGCTGGCATAAGAACTCAGACCCTAGACTATTCTGCTTTTCTATTATGGGTTTACACCAGATCCCACTGGGGCTAACCCTGAATTATCAAGTCTCTTTAATTATAAGTGTCTAGACACACGTCATGTATAAACTACAACAGTTAGTAGATGAGAGGGAAAAAATACATAATGTGCAAAGATGTTATAAATGGGTTAAAACAATACAAGTCAGATGTGGGTTCTCGTCATCACCTGGCTCTGTCTTTTGATGCTTTCTCTACTAAACCACATGATAATCTTGCTTTTCCTCTTGCGTTTCTTAAATTTCCTTCCTTTCTCTAAAGATGTCAATGGCTGATTTTAAAGTTATTCTCTGCAGATAGCCAATGAATGAGATTGCTCAATGAATGAATACAGAAGTGCAAGCTGATGGTGCAAGCTGATGGAAGCTCCATATTTTCTCATGAAAATAAACATAATTTCTGTTTAATTTCCCCACTCCCATAAGGGATTAACGCAGAAAAAATAAATTAAGTAGGCACTTGAAGGAAAGGGGCAGTATGTTCAAGTGCACTTAGCTCACATTTAAACAGCGTGATCGGTGGGGCTGGTGACCTGACACAGTCAAGGGTTAGAGGAAAGAACAGCCCCAGGGAGAACAGCGCCAGGCGCATTTACCTGGGGTAGAACCCTGTATATGGCATTGCCGCACTGAGTGACCACGAGGTCCCGGTCAAATATTATGTGGAAAGGAAAAGCTTTGCAGAAAGTGTATGGGCTGATGCGTGACTCCTGGGTACCATTTTCTTCAAACCTGTCAAGATCTTCATAAAAATCCTCTTCTTTTGACTCTTTTTCTTCAATTAAAAATTGAGTATGATCACACTCTTCATTTCTTTGCTGAATGACCTGAGTGTTAAAGGGGAAAAAATGGTTCCATTTCAACTATTGGAAATACCTATGGATTTAAGAGCCTAGCTCAGAGGGCTGAATGAGAGGGTCAGCTGCAGCCCCTGCCCCCTGGACTGTGCAGGGGACTCTCTTTTTCTTTCTCCTTTTCCTAATAAAATCTGTCCCTCTAAAAGCGAAAAAAAAAATAGAATGTGAATTACAGAACTTTAATACACACACAAATGTTATACATGTCTAAAATAGAAAATAATTACTAGACATTGATTTATGAAGTTTGAGTAGTCATTTATGGAAAATCTTCAATTGTGGTACCACTGCCCCAGTATAGGGTCCCTTTGGCTGAGTGAGGCAGAACTGTCCTGGTGGGCTCACCCTCCCCAGTTGGCACCCTTGCACACTCACTAGTGAGCTACAGACTGTGCAGAATGGCACTAGTTAGTGTGATAGAACTGATACTTCTGGAGAGTGAAACGGTAGAATTATGTACTTAATAATACATGCAATATCATTTTCTATCATCTGGCAACTAAAGTTTCAATGCAAACAAAGAAAATCATCTCAAATACCATTGACAGAGGGATTTTGGATTAATCTTTCTGAAGGATAGATGAAAATTGTGCATAAAAAGCCCTAACAATGTATATAATCTTTGATTTCATTCTAAATCCAGAAAATCATTGTAAAGAAGTAACCTATGGTGGGCACAGTGCTATGACTGAAGAAATAACATTTCTAAACTATGACTCATGGGCCAATGAATCATTAGGCTAGCACCTCAGAAACCACTGGCAACATGCACTCTTGTGCACCAGCTCAGCTGCAGCCTGATCCAAATAGGAAGCAGTTGGGGTAGCTATTTCTCTTGCAAACGAGCCTGCTGAGGGCACAGAAAGCCCCCAACTGAAGAGACTACTTTGGTCAGGAATATTAAAAACAATGGTTCTCTTTACTTTCCGGATGCTGTAACAACACATTGAAATAATCACTCAAAACTAATAATGCGTCTATCAACAGCAACACAGTTCTTAAAGTATGAGGTTTGGCTTCTTTCACTAGTCACCCAATTAAATATCATTAAAAAAAGCTTTAAGTTGACAAAACAGGCCATTCCAATTCTATTTCTGATACAGAAAAAGAAAATGATCAAAACATAACATCTAATTTTATAGTATCTTAGAACTTGACTATCCACATTACAGGTTATGGGATTTTTGTATTCTCAAGGCCAAAGCTTAGTCACATACCCTCTAGCTTCCCAGCTGCTATATGCTCACCAGGCAGGCAAACTAAACTTCACGTTGCCTTAAGTAGTGTATTATTAGAAAGAAAAATCTGCTGCCACAGGAAAAAAAATATTTTGTGTAATGCATTCCAAGGCCAAATATAGAAGGTTCCTGGTGCTCCAGCTTCTATCTACCCCTGGTGAAGTCCACTAGCAGCAAGAGCCAAAGGTACATTGAAACAGTTGAAACCCTTGCGAATTCTGCACACGCCAAGTGTGTTCAGAAGATTCTGAAGCTGACGTTACCTTCATGTCGATTTCAGTGCCATGTATTTGCTGAGCTACCGTTTTGATGATTCCGATGACAATGTCCTGAAGGCCTTCTCTCTCTGAGTAGTAGTGCAGAATGAGTCCTTTGCCCTTTTCTGCATCGGTGCACCTAAAGGACGGTGCCCGCATGCCCGGGTAGATGGTGGCCAGGTGGTCGTGCAGAGCGTCCAGGTTCTGCAGTGGAGGGAGAGGGAAGGGATAAATGTGGCTATGGCACCCCATGTTGAGAAAGCGAGATTAAGACACAAGGCTCAGATCTGCACTAAGGGGCAGGTGGGTTGAGTAAACATCCACAGACCTCATCCTCCCCTTGCTGCACCAAGATGTCAGTGAGGAAAGAATCATGGCAAACTTGCAGCTAACAGTGTGATTAAGAAAACATCCGTATTGGGGCCTCCCTGGTGGCGCAGTGGGTTGAGCCCCGAACTGTGAAGCATCCCCGGCACAGCAACGCGAGTCGATCCCCAATCAGGGAAGGGACCCACATGGCGCAGCAGATCTCTCCTGCCTCGCCCGCTGCTCCCCTCGGTAGTATGTTTCAGTCAGTCTGCCTGTTCTGCTCCCCACTCTGTCTCTGGTGAATCCTCTCACCTCCCTGAGTCTGTGGCCTGTACCCCAGTTCTTGTATACATAAATAAATAAACCTTTTAAAAAAATCTGTGGCTCTGAAAACTTAATACATAAATGATAAAAAAATAAATATAAATAATGCTGTAGGAAAGAAATATAAATAGCACAAATAAGCATATTTACTGGGGCCTGAAGCAAATATATATACACACACATATATATTATGATATATATATTTTAGGATAGATACATATTAGGGTAAACCATGTACTGGGCAAAGGGATCACACTTTACATGCTATTTACACTACAATCCTAAACTCAATTATTAATTTGAAAAATCAGTTACAAACATGCAAAGGTATAAGCATATTATATTTTGTGCCATTATATTTTAGAACTTTAAAACATTTTAAAAAATTAAAGCAGTGTAATTTCTTCATGTTCACTTATAGTCTCCAATCAAGGTACAGATGTGAGATCATGGCTTTTCAGAACTGAAGTCTTAAAATAAATTTTGAATTGTGAATGTAAATAAATTCACCAATAAATATTTTCTATTTTGTACCCTTGCCATTAATACCAAACAACCCAAATTCTCTAGAATCCCATATTCCCCACTGTAGCTGCAGACAGGCAGCACAGGGAAAGTTCTAGATGGTTCTTAGCAGATGTGGTAAAGGAAGGAGTTGGAGCCCTCAGCGACTTTTTAATGCCTTTATATTAGAGGTGGCCAGGTACATGGCAGGCACGGGTGCCGGGGGGCTGGCCTCCCAGCCCCTGGCACATCTCACCCTTTGGGCTGCTTTGCTGTTGGCGTCCGGTTCTCCCGCTCTTGCTGGTCTTGCTGCTTATCGGTTGGTCCTGGCGTGCTCATGACGCCGCCCATATAAGCCCACATCCAAACTCAGGTGCGCCCACTTGCGCAAGCCCACCTAGGCATGCGCGCAGTACCACAGGTGTCCATCATTATACCAGTGATGGGAGGGTGGAAAGACCTGATTTCTCTAACCCTACACCCACTCTATACAAAAGTGATGTATACAAAGGTCACCAGGAGAAAAGGTGAAAGATACACCATTTCCTGGGTCTACCATGATTTTTCAAATTGCAATTAGGTCAAAGTGTGTGTTGAGTTGTGGTATGTGGTAGGGAACATACATAGGAAGCATTCTATAGGGGTTAAGAGGAAGGTGGCTTCAGAATCAAATAGATTGGGATTAAAATCATGACACTCATTTTATAGTATTCAATGCATCTGGCTTTCCTAAGACTGGCTTCCTTCTGAGAGAACGGAGATACTAAAGTAACGTGTATAAAACACTTAACACATTCCTGGTGTACAAGGCAAAATAGTGGTGCCTCAAATACGTCCAGCCCTAATCCCTTTGAATGTGACCTCAAATGACAAGAGATTTTGCAGCAGGAATGAAGGTTTTGGGGTGATGGATTTTGAGTCAGAAAGATTACCCTAGATTACCTGGGAGGGCCCATCCTATTCCCAGGAGCAATCGGGTCCTTAAAAGCCAAAACTCTTCCCTGGATAGAGCGCAATGGCAGAGGACTGTGAAACGGAAGGAACAGCGGTCAGCTGCTGTTCGGAGATGCCGGAGCCTCGCTGCAAGGACTGCTGGGAGGCCTGAGGCCCTTAGCCACGCCCCACTGCAGGTAGCGCGGTACCCCCACCTGAGTCCTGAAACTCCATGGAGTGAATTGTCGACACCTGGCTGAGTGAGGCCATGCTTACCTCCTCCAGCCTCAATTCAAAAACAAAAAACAAAACAAAACACCCCACAGCCTGCTGGCACCTACATTACAGTTTGGTAGGACTTGGGACTTCCAACTACGAAACCATAGGATAACAAATTTGATTTGTTTTCAACACTTGTATGTGCTGTCTGTATTCATTTGGTAGGAACATAGAAGTAATACTCAAGCAAAGCGCCATCTCTCAATACCGTGATTATTGATTGCTAAAGGGAATGGGGAAAACGAAACAGTCTCAGAACAACCTGGGCAGAGAAGAAAGCATCTGAGAGGGGGGTGGAGAGAGGCCAACACTGAACTATGATTCTCTTTTCAAATGTCTTAAGGAAACCAATTTAGGGAAACAAAAGTAACCAGTGAGACATCAGGAAGAAACTGAAGTGAGTATGTGGTGACGCTAAGCAAACCCAAATTCAAGAAGTGCTCTACCAAGGCTCCTGCGTGCTGTGCTTTAATTTTCTGTTGTTCCCACTCATTCATTCATTCTATAAACATTGCACAAGCCTCCTCGTGCTGCAGGCGGCAGGAGGGTGGAGACCACAAACCCGGGCACACAGACTCAGACTTTCAAAAGCTCATGACTTATGACACCGCTGAGTGCAACGTGGCTTTTGATGCCTAAATAAATGAGCCAGCAACTCCGACTGAAAGAGTGGGACCCAAAAAGTGAAAATGAGACTTGAGTTAGGCGGGGAAGGCTGACATTCTGATTCTGACTGCTTTCTTTTTGAACTGCCTTCATGCATAGTGCTTTTTGTTTTCTTCCTCAAAATGACCCTTCCTCAAAATATAATTAAGGCCAGTTCTTAAAGAAATCTTCAGTTCATTCTGATCACCTCTAGAGGCCGCTGTTGTCTTGTGAACATCTCCAACATGGCAGAGGCGAAGTATTTATTGGTTTATATAAACTACAAGTCCCAGAAAAACGAAAACCTTTTTCACTTTGTTGTATCATTCAAAGGGTTCTTCCTAATACAAGTTCTGGAAATTCTTTCCTGAAGGGAGACGTGAGGGTTGTTCTTCATAATCCTCCCAGATTCCTTACACATCTAATGGAGGTGCAAACGTTGGGAGAAAGGATGTTTGGTGAGGAAAAAAAATCACCTAAAAAGCTTATATTTATCTGCATTTCCCATAGAGTCAAAATCAAATTTGCTGCATTGTGTGAATTTCCTAATACACTGTGTTAAAACTGAGTTTAAGATAAAAAACTTGAGTCAAACAAAAACTTGAAATATTTTGTTATTTCTTCCCTATAAAATCTATTATCAGTCCACATGCAGATATCATTTTCACTATCATCTATTTCCACCTTGTGTCCTACTGTGCTGTCAGCATTAGCACAGCAAACTAATACAGTTGAACAGATAGAATGAAGCAGTGACCATAGGCACGCGTTCATTAGCTGCACGAATGATGGGACTGAAGGCTAGAAACTGGCTAGGGTGACCCAAGACTATTCACCATGAGTCAGAAACAGCCACTGCCCTTACATGAAGAGCCATGTTAATTTAAATAAATGTATTTATAGCATTTATAGTGCTGAAATAGATCATCTGAAAGCAAGTGGAATACCAAAATAGGCTAAGTTAGAATGTTCATTTCTGTTCCCCAGAGAGTTGCTCTTTTATTGAACATATTATTAATTAAATGGACAAGGAAAGTGCTTTCCTGGAGTGTAAAAAGATGTAATACCACTTAATGTAATATTGATTTTCTTTAGATAGTATATAACACAAAAAATGCTCTTGGGATTTCTTTGGTTACAGCTTCCTTCACTTGGTTTTACTGCCTCAAAAACTAAAGTGATTACTACAGGCTGTCTATTATGGGAAATGGAATCCAGAATTAAAATGAAATTATTCTCACTTGAGTATATTTATATTGCAGAGTAAGACTAAATTTGTTTGCAGCAACTGAGAAGGCCTCAAATAAGATTCTCAAAAAAGCTAAGAGAAAACTATGTCCTGTATTGTACATTACAATCATTGGAAGCGAGTTATGCAGCTGTCTGTAGAGATGAGTTCTGAGGAAGTTTCCTATTAAAATTTGCATTATTTTATTTCTAAATATCCACAGAAACAGGCATAGAGAAAAATGAACTAAATGACCCATTACAAAGAAGAATATACATAAAAGAGACATAGAAAAAAATGTAAATTCATGTATCTTAGCACAGCAGATACCAGGAAATAAATCAAACCCCAAATGTGCTCTTATTTCATTCTTCTTAGCTTTATAAAATTAGAAGACAGAAACAGATAGCGAGCTGGTCATTCTATCTATTTTGCCTCAAGAAGCCAAAGGGTTACTCTGAGATTTTCAGTGTCCAGACATCATTTTAAGGGTTTTTCTACAAGGAAATTAAGTATACTTTTTCTACTTAGGAATTTTGCTTTACAAAAGTTCATTTCATCTTGTCACCTAGTATTTATCATTTGCAGAAGAAAAATTCATGCTGGCGCCCTAGGACACTCTAGCTGGGCTCTAGATTTAGTGTGCAGCACAGATTTATGAAACAAAAGAGCATTTATTATTCCTTTGAGATGCAGTGTGAAGTTCTTTATTTTTAAAGATCTTGGAATGCTTTTTAAAAAATTCAGATTTCCCCTTTGTAATACACATGGCAAAAATAAATGCATGTATAATTACAGAGGTAAAGTTTCCAGGAATTCAGTACCTGTTTCCAGGGCTTCTGATTAAAAATGGCAAAATAATCCACCTAAAAGGATGGAGACATAGTCTTGAAACCATTGAAAGAGATGTTTTTAGTCTTCAAGAACCCTTATCCTAGTGGATGGACAGAGGGCTATCATGTCATCTATGTTATTTCAGAACATGACTGATATTCAGATCAGGATGAAATATTAAAAACAGTCATTATGAACCTTTTTTTTAAAGATTAAGACACAGTTACTCCCTTTTTATTTCTCATACCTCTAAAAAACAAGAAACATATTTATGAAAGTCACATAACTTGGAAAATATTTTGTTAAATTATATAAGCAGGAAGTCACTTTAGAATTTGAACATGAAAATTTCAAATAAGCAAGACCTAAATAAAGTGGAAAACTCAATCACATATAAACACCAAGGTCAGGGTGTAAGTAGTAGAAGTTAATGCTCTAATGACATGTTTCCTGCCTCTTTATCTTGGAGCTGCTTCATGAGAAATAATCTTACATTTGAAAAGACAGACTCTTTTTTTTTTAAATATAGGGCCCAATATAAGAAGAAATATACCAGAGTCACCACAATTATTTAAATGGAAATACTTTTAAACAACATAACAGTTATCATTACTATCCTTCCAAAGGAATTATTTTAATTAAGCACAAAAAGGCAAGTAATCAGAATAATGTTCATCATATATTTTACCTATTTTTCTCCTTTATAGTGATGTCAAAAAAAAATCCAGCCCATATGATACAATATTTGACAATTATTATTTTGTAGAACATGAAAAGATATACCAGTTAGTCAAAGTGAAAGTCTTATTATAGTTCTAAAATAGTTATCTTCTTCTATAAGTGCTCACTTGTCAATTTTAAAATTGCAGGTTTTAGAAATTGACATTTTGCATGTTGAGAAAATAGTTCCTTTGATTCAAAAGTTAAAAATAAAATGGTGCAATTTTTTCTAAGAAATATTATAAATATTTAGGGAAGGATTAGAATTTCACAGCTGTTCAGGAAAATAATCATTTTCCCCAAATAATACTTTGCACAAACATTTAAGAATTTTAGATGGGTCATCAATCTCACATTACTCCCGGTGGACCAGACAAGCCAGAATTTTGTGTTTTATAAGCCAAAAACTGGAGAAGACATGAATTGAAGGAAATCGTATTGCAGATTGAATAGAGGCTTGAGTAGGGCAACTCCCACTTGCAGGAACTGAGCAAATGAATGGAGTTGCCACCACATCAAATGAGATTCCTATGCATATTTAAATAGGACCATCATTTAAATTCTAATTGGGCTTTAATATTGCATATTGCCCCTTTACTTTTCAATAGTCAACTTGTAAGCTTCTGATGTCTATTTTAATTTAATGTAAGCGCTGTAATATTATTGGGAAGGTAAAGAATATATACATATACATACACACTAGCACATACTAGCACAGATACACATACTAGCACAGTAAAGTAAGAAGGAAAGTAAGAAGAAAACCGATAGAGTGCTATTCCAAATACCCGTTATTGCTGATCAAAGCACCCCAAAATGCATTAGCTTAAAAGAGTAATTTATTGTTATCTGTCATTGGTCTGTGGCTTGTCTGGACTCAGGAAGTCCTTGGGTTGAAGTGAGATGACAGCTGGGGAGGGGATAGAGTCATCATGATGCTTCCCCAGCCTGATTTCCCAAGATGAATCACTCATGTGGCTGGTGGACTGGTGGACGTTGTGGGGAACAGCTCCAGGTGAGGGAGAGCTGCACCTGGCCTGTCCATGTTGCCTGGGCTTATTATTTCATGAGACTGTTCCTAAAGAGAGCATCCTGGGAGTATCTGCTCCTAAATACTCATACTTCTTATGAACTAGCCCGGGAGTTTCAAGATGTTACTTTTATTTATTGGCCATATTTCCTAGATTTGGGGGGAGTGGAAGGGGGAACCCATGTCTGATGGGGGCAAGGCAAAATTATATTGCAGGACCATGTGAGATGCAAGATATAAGTGCAGAGGGTTTGGAAAATGCAACTGCAATAATGCAATAAGGTATTATAAAGTAGCGGTCAGCATGGGCTAAGGTAGAATTATCATCAAATATTTCTACTTTAAAAAACTTCCCTAAGAAGTCTTCCTTGCAGCAATAATGAGTGGGCAGAGCTGCCTAACCTAAGTTCAACTTCTCTTGTGCTATCCTTTCAGTAGCTATTATTTTATTGTTCTCATAAAGCTTGAAATAGAACTATTAGAAAGAAAATTTTTAAAGTTTCAACAGTTACCAGTGATGCATCTCACTAATTAATTAATAAACAATAATTTGTTGTGTTCACATGAAAAGGAAATTGGTTAATGTGTGACTAGGCTTTTATATTTGAATCCATGATTCATTTCTTTTTTTTTTTTTAAAGATTGATTTATTTATGCATACAAGAGCTGGGGTACAGGCCAGAGTCACTGGCCTGTACTGGAGTCACTAGAGGTGAGAGGATTCACCAGTGTACAGAGTCACTGGAGGTGAGAGGATTCACCAGATAGAGTGGGGAGCAGAACAAGCAGACTGATGAAACACATGCTGAGGGCAGCAGCGGGTGAGGCAGGAGAGGTCTGCTGCGCCATGTGGGTCCTCTCCCTGGCTGGTGGCAGGGATTGAACTTGTGCTGCAGTGTCTGCGGTTTGCTTTATAGTGCATTGCTTAACCCACTGTGCTACCAGGGAGGCCCCCCATGATTCATTTCTTAATAAAATTATATTGTCTCACTCAGTATGTGGTTTTGCAATTCTCGATAAGAGAATTCTCATGAGCTGCTGGTAAGTTTGCTTCCTATTTTTGTACAAACAGTAAATGTTCATTAAAAAATGTATATATGTATATATGTAATATATGTAATATATTAAGTGTGTGTATATATATATACATTCATTCCCTGATACTCAGATTGTATCTATGAAGAAACCATCATAAAAAGATTATACAGGGTCTGTCACCTCATGAAGTTTACATTCCAATCCAATGAACTGGAAATGATAATACAGTGTGAGAACAACTGTGGTTAGAGAAATAGAATGTTCTATGGAAATGAGAAATACCAATTACTCTGACCCTGACGGGGTAGAGATTGGAGAGGAATGGAGATCTTCTGGCAGAATTTGACCAGTTGGATGAATAGGATGTATCTAGGTGGAAAAGAACAGGAACAGCGTCCCAGAAGAAAGGAAGAGCAGGTATAAAGCCCAGAAGATAGAAAGAGCAAGAAAAGTAAAAGAGTTCTGGAAAAAAAATAGGTGTTTGGCTGGTTTGGGGAGCAGAGGCAGAAAGAACAGAGGATATAAATATCTTCAACCATTTTAATTGTTTTTCGCAATTTCCAAAAAGCAATGGAAATAATTGAAAGGTTTTAGTAAATAAACAAAATGCTCAGATATACCTCTATTTTAGAAAAATTCACTGGAGTTACAAAATGAAGATATTGGAGGACGCATAAAGAGAGGTAGGGAGGTGACGGTAAATGCTCCCATAGAAGGTAAGGGCATTAGGAAAAGTGGAAGAATTCTGGAGAGTCCTCATTTAGAAAGGAGACTATAAAGGCTTGTGACAGATTAAAATTAGAGGGGTGAAAAAGAAAAAAAAGTCTTTAAACATCTTAAGATGGAGCCTAAATTTATTTTTAACTTTTTATTTAAGGTTTGAAGTTTATCCTAAAGAATGTTTTATTCATTTGTTAATCAAAAATGGCAATATTTACATGTAAAGGTCTTAAAACAACCTATGAAAGTTACTTGCTTTAAATTTTATAATCACTTATACAGAAAAAAGTCCCATTGAATTTATTTTTAATTTGCTTAACCATAATACAAATATCTACTTTCAAGAAAAGCAGAATTTGAATACATTCATTTTGTCATTTAGATATATAGTACTAAGCCCAGGGGAAAAAATGAATTGTACAGTATTGAAAATACTACAGTATTCTAACTTTTTAGTTTCTTCATTGTTCACACTCACACAGGAAGAAAAATAAGTTTGCAATTTCACAGTGTATCAAGTAAAGTCAATTGACTTTGAAGAAAAATGACTTAGAACTATTTAAAATAATGCCATCTAGTGGAAATACAAGTCTCTAAATAAGCCACATGGAGACTAATCCTATATGAAATGTGAAATTTTCTAGTAGCATGTTGAAAAAAAAAGGAACAGGTGACATTAATGTTAAAGTATGTTTTATATAACTCAATTGAACATACCCCAAATACTATCATTCCAACTTATAATCAATGCAAAATACTGATGAGATACTTTGCATTCATTCTGTACTGTCTTTGACATCCGGAGTCCATTTCACACAGCACATCACATTTCAAGCTCTGATGGCCACTCTGGTGAATGAACCGCTCTCTCACTGGCCAGCACACAGTTCTAGAGCAGAGACTCTCCTAGAGGGAGTTATCTGCCAGGCTATTACAAGACTACCATGTAAGCAAATACTGTAAGAGAAATGTAAGCAAATAACAGCAATAACAACAGGCAAATAGGCTTTGTGCGTAGACATGCTCATTGAGAAAGTTAAAATGAAGACAGAGAAACCGCAAGGTGAAACTTTGCTAATTAGGTGGTATGGCAACAAAAGTACAAATCATGAGATAGACCCCCAACGCTCACATACTTTCAAATATCAAACTCTCATCCTTTAAAAATACAAGCTTGAGGGGCCTCCCTGGTGGCACAAGGGGTTGAGCGCAGCACTGTGGAGCTTCTGCAGCCACTGCAACATGAGTTCGATCCCCGACCAGGGAGGGACCCACATGGTGCAGAGCAGACCTCTCCTGCCTTGCCTGCTGCTCTCCGCAGCAATGAATTTCAGTCAGTCTGCTCCCCACTCTATCTCTGGTGAATCCTCTCAGTCCTCGCACCTCTGGCCTGTACCCCAACACTTGTATGCATAAATAAATAAAATCTTTTTTAAAAAATGCAAGCTTGAAAATACAACACTTAAATACAACCAGGTGCAATTTAGTTGAACCATCTCCTGGCAGCATCTTCGTTCCCCAGTGACAGAAACCAGTAGTTGGTAAACCCACCCCCCAGGACACGAAGCGGGTTCTGTGATTTAGGGCTGCTTTAAGTTTGTAAGAAAATGTCATTGGTAAACAACAGACATTCTGATTACACACCAAAGTTCTTATTTTGGCTGTTAAATCAATAACGCAGCCTGTGTGAACGTAGTTTACAGTCCCCCGTGGCCAGGCTTCGCTTCAGCGAGTGTCGCCCTCACATCATTTTCCAGCAACATAGGGCCCTGCAGCCGCCAGTTTAGAAATACCCCGCACAAACAAGCACATCATTTTCAAAGTGAACGCATTCTAGAAGAGGGTCTCACAGATGCCTGGGCTTAAAATAGGGCCAAAAACAGACTCTCATCTACTGTGTCATTTACTATGGAGACTTGTAGGGTAATTTTAACAGGGAGAGAAGACGGAGACCTAGGTGGACGTTGTTTCTCTTTGCTTTACCTGAGCTGACTTCGGAAGGTTTCCTGCTGCCCTAATGTGTAACTCGTTTCCTGCTGCCCTAATGTGTAACTCGGAGCATTGGTTCTCACATTTGTTTTGACAAAGCCAGGGGCTCTGCTCAACAGCGGGCTGGTGTCGCCCACCATTGCTGCTGAAATCCCAGTAACTGCCCGAGCAAGCTGGGAAAAGCCTCCAACAGAAAATCAGCCATGCTATATATCTACACATAAAACCACAGTCACTAGCACACAGAATCAGGTGAACAGATTTTAGAAGATTCTATTGTGTTTCTGAGAGCGTTCATTTACACCTCCAATACTCAGGATCGGCAATAGAAAGTTAAAGAAAAAATATAATGCTACATGTTTTGTTTTGTTTTTTCCTAAATTCAAAACTTTATTTTTTTTCTTTTTTTACTTATATATATTTAACATCAGTTGTAATCCCCGTGTATTCCCCATCATCATCTCACCAGTGCACCATCAACTCAGTCGCCTGTGGTCCCGTCTGCCCTAAGTCCTCCCCCTCCCCCCTCCCCACAATGCTACATGTTTTTAAGACCATCCAGTAACTATTGTTTTACAGGAAAAGTCACTGCAAATTCCATTTCAGCAGCAAGACACTCCCATCCAACTGAGATAACATGTGAATTTAGAACCTGTGTTTAGGAATCAGGAATTCAAAACTTTGCATTAGCAGACATCAAATTGCTTACCTGTAGAAATTCTCTGACATTGGATCCCAGGACACGCAAGATTGTATCGTAGCCCGATTCTTGACAGAAGACAAAGAACATCTTCCCAAACATTTGAAGGATTTCTCCAGCATTAAGGTCTAGTTTATAAGGTTGAGAGGAAAAACAACAAATGAAAAGTGTAGTATAGGTAGAAAATTGTCAACGGAATAATAATGATAAATGTACATAAAAGTATATTAACTAGTCTCTGTTGTTGAGTAGAGTGAACATAAATCACATGAAAAACTTAATTATTTTAAAAATGTAATCATAGTTATAACTGAGAAAAAAGCATATTAGCATGGTAACAGTATAAATTTTTACCTAAAATTGATCAGTTCCTCAACTTCTACAACAAAATGAATATTTGAATTTTTACAAACATAATTTATACTTAATACATTATTTTCCTGAAAATTACAGAAAAATCTTTAAAACTATCAAGAATGAATAAGACCATATCTTAATGGAAAATGGTTTTCGTTATATAAATGTGTATGTTTGAGAAATTGGTTGCATATAGCATGTACTCTAATATCCAGCTTTTTTATTAACTTTATTATTGTTATTATTTACATCTTATGTATAAATTAAATTTGTTTCCTATAATATCAATTTTAATCACTATCTTATTCAACATAGTGCTGCAACCATTTAACTAATGTTAAATATAACCAATATATTCATAATAGAGGCTTTTCCAATTTTTGATAAATGAGTAACTGAAATAAAAGCACATCTAAGTCTTAATGCAAATAAATCTATTAATTCTTTACAAAAAATTTCCTAATTTTTTGTAAATGTTTGGATACTAAATGTTTGGATACTTTTTAAAAAGATTCTGGTTGATGATACATAATTATTCTCCAAAAAAGTTCACCTTGACTTATCATCAGCTTGAAATATACAATTCCTCCTTCATCTGTACCTTAAGTACACTAGGGACTTAAGTATTTTTTTAAAAATTCCTAATTTATATAAAAAATATTTCATACTTGTTTCAATTTTGATCACTATGAAATTGAGTATTTTTGTATGAACAATTTACCTTTTTGTAATCATCATATTCTGCAAGTTTATAGTATTTATTTTCTTAGCTATATTTGACAAAGCTAAAATGTTTCATTCTATTTTATCCAAACTGTAGCTTAGTAACAAGTTCAGCACTCTGAGAATAAGAGATACTGTTTTGAGAATTTTTCTATGAAACGTTTCTTTTTTGAGCTTTGCCTTCTTTACATGATCTCAGTTTCTCTGTTCTTTTACCAATAGCTAACAGAACTTGTGATTGCAAAGGAGATTTGGAGAGATTTTCTGCAAACTACCCTAGTATATTTACTATGTTGCTGTCCCCATAACACTGTCATTATAATGTTAACTCAAAATACTAATTAGCAATATATTTTCTTCTTTCCTGAACACATGACTTTCTGTCCATAGGGGGGAGGTTCCTCCATCTCTAGTTAGCTTATAAATGGAAAAAAAGAGAACTCAGCATAGCCTGAGCCTAACATGTATGTGAAGGCCCTCCCACTCCCCCCGACTCCTCCAGTGGAGCAGAGCACAACCTGCACAACTCTACAGTATGCTCTTGGACCATGAATTCCTTTGGACTTTGATATATAACTTAGTCAAAGAAGGAAAGTCATGTCAACTTACTGAGGACTTTGCTTGCAGCAGCAACCAAATCATAAGTTTTAGAATCATCATATATTATTCTGACAAGAAACTGTCCTTCTTCATCCAACTGTGCCTCTTTTCTGAAAAACAAAAACATGAGAAACATGGGGAAGAGTTGCAATAAAATTATATTTACTACAACTATGATGATTCTATAAAGAATAGTTTGACATCTGAAATAGGATTTATTTTGGCAAATTTCTTTAAATCTAAGAGTCCAGTAATTAAGAAGGAATTATTTCACACCCACATATTCAAATTAAATCATATCTTCAAGCATAGTTTCACAAGATTAACATTTATCTGTTGCTCTAATGCCCATTAAGTCCTGCTATTAAACATAGTCAATAAATGACTTCAAGCTTAATAGTGAGCAAATATTTGTTGAGTCCACAGATATGCTTGGTTTGTTCTAGGCACTGGGGATAGTTTTTAATAAGATAAACAAAAAAGTCAGACCATTATTACAGAGGTATCTAGGAGTGAAGAGAGAATAGGCTTAAAATTAATAAGTAACATATATGCATATAAAATGGTAAGTAGTTTACAGAAAAGTAATGCTGGGTAAGGGGTTGGGAGCTCAGGTGCAATAACCAGGAATCTCCCTAAAAGCTGGCAACTGAGCAAAGTCTGAAGGAGTGCTGGGAGTCAGCCACGAGCAGTCTGGGAAGTGTGTTTTGGGCAAAGATTATGTGCCAAGGGAAGGTGGGAGCAGACTGACTGTGGGGCTGAGATGGAAGATCAAACACAGAACCTGGCTGATCCTGGGATGACCTTATTTGAAAGAGATGGAGGGTCTTGGCCTTTCTGATATGAGCAATGAGACCAACGGCCTAGGTTGAAGGGCTAGATCCTTCTCTTCCTGCATTAGAATCTAGTAGAAACCTGGACATACTCAACAAGCAAATTCAACATGATTTGCTGATGGAGTGGATGTAGATCAGAGGAGAGACCACAGCGAAAACTGGCAGGATTTGTCCTTGGTAGCTGAACTTGAAAAAAGTCTATTAGAGGTAAGAGTCTAGGGTTGGGAAGTGCCAGGTGAACTGATAAAATTTTCAAACATATCCTCAGCTTATTATATCTAAGTTCAAAATGCATACATTATTAATGAAAGGAAATCATGGTTACTATTTTTAATAGCTGTCATGACTACAGAAGTATATTTATTTTCAACAGGATTTGGGTTATTTTTCTCAAACAAGCATCCAAAGGGAGGGGGGGTGGGGAGAACCCATTGTGCCAAATATTGCCAAAGAACTGAATGTTGGGCTTTAGTTAAATGAGTTTCCCATGGAATATGAAAGAGCATCTGAAACAGGAGAAACTGAATAGAGGTATCATGAAAATGGGGTCTCAAAATAAGGTCTGTTTGCAGCAGGAAAGGTGAGTTCACAATCAACCTGACAATGACACATTAAAAGATGCTTTAAAGACCGCAGGAGAGCACATGTTGTATCAAATGTATAGCTGTCTACTTGGAAATAAATCCTGGAATGATTCTTTTAATGAGCTTAAGAACATCATAAGTGCTGGGTTGTGTCCAATCATTATTAAAATTGAAATTTCCTATTATCAAACAGATAATTTTACATCATATCTAAAAATTAAACATTTTCAGTCAGTGGGAAAAAAATTAAACATTTTTTGCTTTTCTCTGAATGGTGGAGAAGCATTAATAGCCTCTGAATTTCCAATAACCCAATCTAAGGACTCTTAATAAATGTGAACTCCCAGAAGAAGAGGCCTGAGTTTGATGGAGTCTAGGAGAAGACACCCTGTACATGAGTAAGAAGGCTTCTTCCTCAGACCCTCTTACAGCTGGTAAAGGTCAGTCCTTCCAAGTCATCTACATGCTGGAAATGGTGACAGTAAATACCTCATGAGTGAGAGGGACTAAAGCGAGTCCTACCATTCTTCATCCAGAATTACATTTGTTTCCTGTGTCCAACCTGCCCCAAGAGATTCTCATCAGTAATTGCTGGATTCAGAAAAACACATCCACAAATATTTCAAATGAGCCATTTGGGGTAGCTTCATCAGACAAACGAATTCAATTAGCTCCACGATCCTTTAACTCACAGCTCTTCAACAAATAAATAAGCTACTCAAAATTTCTGATGTTCTGATTTTTTTTTTTTTAGTAGACGTGCTGGTTGGTGAGTAAAACCACCTTTCAAAACATGAGTCAAAAACACCTGTCCAAATGTTTGAATACTCCAGGAGAACACGACCAAAAATGGGCAGTTCTAACATTATGTACATAATGTTATATATAAAACATAAATATAAAAACAAATATATATATATATATTTATATCTCCCATGCCTGGGCAATTGGCTGTCTTTGGAAAAGACAATCAATCATATGCCCTTCTCCTTGTGGTAAACCACATAATGTGACCATTACCGGCCTATTTGTGTATAAATTCCTTTTCTGACAATTAACAACTGAGTGTCTTGAGGAGGTGTTTTAAAGCCTTGAAGTCTCAATTTCCTGATCTATAAAGTAAGAAAAAAGAGCAGGTATTTTCTATAGTGGGTATGAAGATTCTATGAGATAATAGAGTATTAAAGATTGTAACTGCAAAAACATATGGTAAGTGTCCAAAGCATGCACTGCAAAATAAGTCAGGAGGAGAAAGGCAAATACTAGATGATTTCACTCACATGTGGAATGAGAAAAACCAGACAAAGGAACAGGCAAGACTAAATTAAAATAAACCCTAGAAATCCGACTTAGGCTACCGGGGGTGGGGGGGGCAAAAGGGGGAGCAGCTCCAGTGGACTGTGGTGGAGGATATGGGTGCCATGCTGGTGAGCATGGGGCAGGAGCATACACTTGAAGAGGAGCACCGCACCCCTAAATCTTATGGTGTTGTAAATCAGTGTTACCGCAATTAAAATGATACAGTATAAAAAAATCCCTAAGAAACACAACTGAATGACATGGTGTGTGTTCTCATCTGTTTTTTTTTAATTTAATTTCAACATTATGAATGTTTATCTCCAGTCTCTGACTCTGAGCAGCGAAACAGCATCACATGTGCCCATAGACACTTGCTAAAGAAGTTAGCCTCGTCCTGAACCCAGTCCTGCAATTGTCTTTGACATATGAAATTGGCAACATGACAGCAATGTTTTTAATCTTGTCTTTATATCCAAGTATGAAGGGAGAGGAAATAAAAGAACTCTGACCCTTCCAAAAGGAAATGCTCACTTCAATGCAACTTACATTAATAAATCATAGTTGAAGATTTCATCATAAATTCTGCTTTCTAAAAGAAAAAAATGTGATTAATATGCATAAGCTCTATTCTCTGGAAATTAAAAATGAAAGATAATACATATAATATCTACCTACCAGATTTCATCTCTATGCATATGTTTGTATATACATGCATGTGCTCATGTCTGTGTATATACAGAGAAAGGGAGAGAAGCAATAGCTATCAAATCTAGAGTGTAGTGATACAAGACAGACACTCATCAAATACCAGTACAAATACATAATTATAAACTCTGTAACAGCGATGTCTTCAGGTAAAGGGGAGTTTCCAGGTTCCCTGCCCCACCCAAAGGAGGATGGAGCTGAGCAGGGAGAAGGAGAACCTGGAGAAGAGACTGAAGAAGGAAGGAAGCAAGATGGAGAGCAAGAAAGAGACCTGGAGGAGACACGCGGAGCACAGAGACATGTGAAGAAACTGCATTTGCTTTTTCGGTCCTGGACTGGTTGCAACAGATGTGGGTGAGAAACGCGTGGGGAGGTTAACAATGGCAGCTTTTATTTTGATTTTGATTTTGCTCTTTTCCTCCCAGGCTTGTCTGGCTGTTTTTGACCCTTTTCTATGGGTCCCTGACAGGAGGTGCTTTATGGCAGGCTTTTGGGCCTTGCTTTGGGCCAATCCTATTTGGTGGGACGTTTACCCACGAGGGACAGGTAACTCAGGTGTTTGATTTGGAAACTCTATTCGTTGTCTTTTCTGTATTGTTCACTAATTGTATTAAAGTTCCTTTCCATTAAAGGTCTATATGTTTTGTCTTGATGCAGTGGATGGCAGAACCTATTTAGAGCAGGCAGGTTTGTGGGTTCTGGAGTGCCCCTCTCTGCCCTGCAACATGACATGTAGTGTGAGGAACAAGCACAGTTTAGGAGTAAAAAGATCCTTCCCTTAAGAAGTAACATTTGACACCTCTGTTTCAAAGTGGTGAAATACTTAAGTTTATGGGAGAGGGTGAGAAGAACAGAAAAGGGAGACACTTTTGAGCACCATCATTCTCCTGACTCTGAAAAATAGCCCATGAAGTTGGGGTGCAAGAGCAATGGGCCATGTGGACACAAGGGCTCAAGTGGGGCTGATCTGAAAACTGAGCACACTGATTTTTAATAAAGCAATAGTTTAATGTGCCAGGATTCAAGAGCAAATGGCAATAGATGGGAATATGCAATAGTACAAAAGCCTCAGCAACAAAAATATGCAAATACCTCTTCTCTGCCTTAAATAGAAACCTCTTTCACCTGAATATCTTTTGATATAGAAAGGCTCCCTTTTGCTAGAACCAAAGACACCACCGTCAGCACACACAGTTTCCTCCTTAGTGACCGTGGCAGAGTAATGAAGCTCTAGGTACTCACACCTTCTGAGTTGTCACCTCTGAACTGAGCCAGTTCTACAGATGTCTCTGTAGTGTTCATGTCCTTGTGTGGTTCCCCCATCCATGTGTACAGTGAGCGACCCATCACTATCACTTTCTAACACAATGCAGAGAAACATTTGCTAAAGCCCTCATTCTGCAAGAGGTGAGAAAATGGACATTGTTCCTTGCAAGCAACAACATTTAGTTACTGTTAGCTATGACTAGGTCTTGGCAATTTTAAAAATACAATGATTTTTTGTTTTTTACTTTCTCCTCTGGTACTCATTTTAATGTCCAAAGCGCCTTCTCTGCCTCAACAAGTTAATCACATACATCTATGTCTTAAAAATTACAGAATTCAGGGAAAATGAAGACCCATTTTAATTTCTAGAGGAGCCTTCAGATCATCAAAGGAGATCCCTGAGATTAAGTTATGACCTGACTTACTACCTAGGCGCCATGCTGCTTAGCAGAGATGGTCCAGGTTCTGGGAGAGCCTGATGCAGAGAGCACACTGAGCACTTTATATCTAGACATCTAGTTCTTCCTGCAAACATAACTTCAAGTGTTAGTGAGTTTATCAACTAACACACTGTGTCTTCCTCTATCTTTTAAGGGCTGGCAGATTTTTCTACAGAGAAAGGCTCTGATTTTAACAATGATCAGGTTTACCTATTTTTTGATCTGCATGTTAATTTGCTGGTTTATACTGAAGAAGTTTCTTAGTATGAATATTAACATGGGTTCCTTTTTGTGTGTATGTTATATTAACTCCTATTCTCCCTGAAAAGAAGTAAGTAAACTCGGCACTAGAAGACTAGGGTCAGACTCTTCAGCTTTCTGTACACAATTTTCTTGGACAGTCTTTTAATCTCTTGGAAACTTTAAAGAAAAAAATGCAAATGTTGAATCATCCTTTTCAAATGACTGTTACAGGACTAAACTGAACCAACAGAAAGGAAAGGAATTGGGAAATTTCAAGCATCTTCTATAATGTAAAGTACCATTAAAATCTACTTGAGCAAGGATACAGAAAAGGCATGAAACAATTAGATGACCTCATGAATATGAAAATTGGGTTAAAACAAGGGAAATGTGTGATATTATTTTGTTTTGATACAATGTGTAATAAGAAAATATGTTACATTTTCAAATAACATCCCTAATGGATTGCACAAGGAAAGAATGGAAGACTATAAGGAAGGATATGAGGTAGGACTGACAAATTAGACATATCCAAATAGAATATGTACAGAAAAAATAGCAGAATAATCTGCAGAAAGGACAATGAGATGAGAGAAAATTGCAAGAGGCCAGCAAGGGCAGTACCAGGGAATACTGAGTGCTGAGAATAAGAATGAAAGAAGGGGAGTGGAGGGGCCCCTCAAGTTCAAAGAACCAGTAGCAGTTACATGACATGGATAAAGGAGAAAAAAGACTGAAATGTCAATGACATTACTTCCTAACCCAGTGTGATGAGGAGACATACTACATACTACACACTACGCCACATAGCCTGGTGTAGTATGACAGCATCAGAGGGCTACTGATATTTGAAAGAAGGTGTCTATCTTTCAGCTTTGCTGAAAAGTTGAAAAACTTTGGTCCTAGTATAAAATTAAAAATAATAACTCTATTGAACAGTTGTTTTTTCAAGAATTGTGTTGAATACATTATAAATTTTCTAAGCATTTACAATGATTCTGTAAAGTAAAGTGGTTGTAACTTCTTCCTTGTATTTGAGCCTTAGAACATTTAGGCGATTTGAGAACTCACATAATTAGCTTACAAAAAACAAAGCATTTGTTTATATAAACCGTGACAATTAATTCATGATCAGCAAATTCAAGGAGATATACTCACTCTAAAATGAAGATCAGCATGTATTTTTTCAGCCAAATGTTTCCATGTTTTAGTTATAGGCAGAAAAATCAAGAAATAAGTAGACTAAAAATATCCTGCTATCTCAAGTCTTTATTTGGAGGCAAGGCTTATATCACTCATTTTTCAGTGCCTAAACACTAGACTACACTCATTAAAAAATAAACTTCACTGGAGAATGAAAGCATGAATTAATAAACCCAAGAAAGAATGAATAAATAAATGCCTTCCCTAATATAAATAAGTCAGATAGTTATACCAAACCTATATGTATTTTTACACAGAGATCATGACTGAGAGTTTTCCAGGGAAATCACTCCAAGTACTGTCCACAATGTCATTACATTATTTTCAAATATATCACACCAAAATTTTCATCTCATATCTTCCAGGAAATTTTCGAAAGGCTAATAAATATGCCATGGAGCACTTTAGAGTTTAAAATCTATTAAAATCTATTTTTAACATGTCTTGGCCTTATCCACTCCAGTAAAATAGTTTTCAGGAAGGAGTTTTTGTTTATTCGCTTTTACTTTTAGTCATCTTAGATTTTTTTTTGTTTCTTTTTTTAAATTTATCTTTATGCTCCAATGAAGTTAGATCATCTAAAATTGAACCCAGTAAGTTAATTTGATGTAAGGAGTGTAAGGAGGGTAGCAGGGATGATTTACTCTGATATTATCTTTTTTTTTTTTTTTTTTTTTTTGGTTTTTCTCTCACTTAGGACCATGGCTTCTTGAAATGATAGTCTGAAACTGAAAAGAAACCAACATATTACACAAGATTTGAAATAGCTTTAGAGATCTCATTTGCTTTTTCATGTGCATGTGGATCAAGGCCAGCTTACCACCTGTCTTTGGTTCAGGACAAAAAAATGATTTTTACATTTTTTATTGAAGTAACATATGTTTACACCATTATATAGGACTCAGAGGTACCAGATCTGCCCCGATTTTTACATTTTAATAGCTACATATCTTTAATATTGATTCTTGGTGTGAAGCATGTAAATAAATTCAATCTGGCCATTTAAGAGAAACTTTGACTAACCTTGGTCTAGAAAATCATTCTTTTTTTTAAAGAGAAATTTAAAGCTTTTGTGAAATGCTTATATTGTTGGTTGGCTTATACCCACTTAGAATTTTCTGTCTGGCACCTGTTACTTAGGATTTTGTTTGCGATTCAATGTTTGACATCCTTTCTCACAAAGGACGGATGGTCATTCCCTAGTAGACAAAAAAAAAAAATTATATAAAATTTTATGAACATCAGTTTGGAATTTTGTACTTACTGAGATCAAAATATTATTTTTCCTGTATTGTTTCTCATGAAAAGTTAAAATTGAAAGTATCCTGGATCATAAGCTGCAGCAGATAGGAGGTCTGGGGGAGGGAGCAGAATCCCCCAAGGAGAATGTTCTAGGCTAGGAGCCCATGAGCTACTTGAGTCCTCTCTATGAAGAAAGATGAGGTACTTTCTCTAGTTACATACTCACCTGGACCCAAGTGGCAAGGTGGTGCCACCAAGAGGTGCTTAGACCAAAAAAATCCAAATTGATGACAAATGCTAGTTTAATTAATAGTATTTCCTTATAGTTCATATAATCCTTGATGAAGTAATTACATAAGATTCTTATGATTTTATTCTAGCAAAAAAATTCAATTTAAATTATCAACATTTAAACAGATTAAGAGTACTCTCTGAAGTGGCTTACAGATAAATTTGTAGCCAAAAGAAATTGATGTTTAATTAAAAATTAAGGACTTAATAAATTTTAATGTTATTTGATTTTAAATTAATTAAAAATAATAAATTAATATATTTTTTAAACAGCATGGACCAATATACTTTGCATGTCTTGCCAAGGTTAAGTTCTCACATCAGTGGAATTTGTATATTTTTAGATATTTTGAGCTTCTCTGGGGAAAATGTAGCCAATAAAAACAAGTAACTTGATATTTAATTTTTGAAATTTCTGATACATTTTTCTGTGGAGTGTAATTTCTCATCTCTGTATCAAAGAGCAATCTAAGTTGATAAGTTATGATCTAAATTTTGTTTAAATATGTAATGACAAACTATAATATCCATCTTTTATTGTGCTCTCAACATTTTAAACCTGCTCATTGCAGGTTTAATTCATGAGAATTTCTGTCTTACAGATGAGAACATGCTGGGGATATGCATGTTGCTTTTATAAATTCACAACTGGCTTAAAAGTAATTCTTTTCTATGGTCACACTGCTTAAAATATACCTTTAATGTCTGCCTTCTCTATCATTTTGTCTTCTAAGCAAAATTAAATTATGAAGGTACTGAAAAGGTGAACAGAAAATTTAAGTCTCAAAGTAACCTTTATCATTTGTCTAAATGTTCATTTGATTCAACCCCAAATTGCCAAACTTCTAAATATCTTTAGAGAATGTGTGCTGTGGCTAACAGACTAGCCATAGAACATAAAGGAATGTTTACTGATACAGACCCAGGAGAAGGAAACATGTTCTAGTGCTTACTGCTTAATTCTTGTGATCCCCATGGAAAGAGAGTTATAAAAATCACTAGCATGTAATTGTATAATGTGACCTATTAGAAATGATTGCCAACAATTGTATGTATGGGGGAAGACAATAAAACATCACCTACATGATACAACAAAATGAAATGAAAATTGTTAATAATGACAATATGTTCTCCTCTGCCCAAGTATCCACTCCCTCTCCCTGCCTTTGAATGTGACAGATTGCTGTTCCAATGTGAAAACCCATAAATACGGCTTCAGCGTATCTAGCTGGTTGTGGCCATCTATTGCATAATATAATATGTTAGGGGAACATTTCACCAAGTGAGATAGAGAAAAAGAAAGAGAACTTTGTTACACTGCAATGCCCACGCAGGAGCTCCACACAGGTTTGAACTCGGGTAACTGGTATTTTTAGGTCACGTGCAGAATATTGGGAGCTCAGCTGGAGACTCGAAACTAAGAGACTGAAACTAGGGTGCTCTCCTAGTTTCCCACACAGTGGAAAGCAAACAACAACAAAAAAAGGGGGGGTGGGGGCACTTTTGGGGAAAGGAAAGCAAAATTTCAATTTATTTCATTATAAATAAATACAATTGATGTAGAGTTGTTACTGGGTGTCTAGAGATAGGAGATTTTGCTTATCAAAAAGGCTTAGCTATTTTATGTGTCTGCCGCTGTGTAAGTTGTACTGTAGCCGAAGTCTTCTTTCATTTCTGAGACCAATGAGTGCAAGAATGTCTCCGAGGCCTCCTGCTCCCCAGGGCCCCGCTCTGCGTGGGAGTCTGGGGGCCGGCAGAGCCTGGGAGCCTGCACCAGCCCAAGCGCTGCGGCACATTCCCACGCTCAGGCCGGCTCCGGAGGCCGCGGTGACCCCAGGGGCTTCGGCCCCAGGCTCTCGCCTTCCCAGCCCCGCCCCGACACCCCTCCTTTGTGGGTCTCAGTTCAGGAGCGTGGGAGCGCAGCTGCAGACGCGAGCAGCGGGCGGAAGCATCTCGGAGGATGCCTTCCGCGACCTGGGAAGGAGGCTGAGGTTGAAGCCATGCACGGGAACAGCTCCTGGGGCCACCCGGGGCCAACCCGCCCCACCCGCGCGCTCCCACAGCTGCGCCCCGCGCAGGGCGGCTGCGGGAGCCGGCAGTCACTTACTTGACGTCTTCCCACACCTCGGGGCCGTAATTGCGGATCACCAGCAGCTCCAGCGCGTGATTCACAAATCCGTACTGCGGAAACAGGGGGAAACCTGAGCGTCAAGACGAGCTGGAAGTGGAGAGAGACTGGAGGAAGAGGTGGCCGCAAGTGCTTCTGCGGCGCAGGTTTAACCCTGCGCCCCGCCCTCTGGTTTGCTGTCTTTCGGGTACTGGGTGCTAAAGAGGGGGCACCATAAGGGTGCAGCCTGCTTCCCATTCAAAGCCAGATCCTCCCAGGCATCGCCCGCTCATCCATGCCACCTTCTTCCCCCGCTCAGGCAGGGCATCCTCCGTGGAGAGGACCAGGCGTCTCCCCAGCCGCCGACGCTCAGCCTCCCACCCCGGCAGGGCGGGCCTGAGCCTGGAAGCCCCTGAACCTAGGCGGCTGGTCCGCTCCCTGAGCTCGGCAAACCGAGCCCCGCGCAGGGCGGCTGGCCGGCCTAGGGAGCGGGGCCACCGAACGCTCGCGCCGCGACCCCCGACGTTCCGGGGGCTCCCAGCCCCGAACTCAGGCCAAAGGCGAAACAGCTCCCGCGCCCCCGCGACAAGTTCCGGTGGCCCGGGGGGTCCCCTTGGGTGGCCGGGCCCGGCCTGGCGTGCGATCGCGTTCTCGGCCCGCAGCCAGCACTCACCATGGTGTCTCCGCCCGGAGCCGGGGCGCAGTCCCCGCTAAGAGGCACGGCCGGAGGACCCGGGCGGCGGCAGCGCGGCGGCGACAGCGCAACAGGACAGCGGCGGCTGCCTGGAGCTGGAAGCGGTGCAGCCGCCGGGCCCGCCCTGATTGCCACCTCTCCACAGCCAATTGCGAGTCGAGCCGCGGGGGGCCGGCCGCGGTCCCCCGGTTTTCGACCAGTCAGCGGCAGAGGAGGGAATTCGGATGCGCTCAAGGCTGCTGCGCTCCAGCGCTTCCCGCCCCCGCCCGGGTGACAGGGCGTGCGTTCGAGGCCTTGGCAATGACGACCGAGAAGCCCAGCCGGGCGCCGAGCATCAGTTCTGGAGCGGGGAGAATGCAGATGTTGTGGTTCTGCTTAAGCATGTTCGGATCCAAAGGCCTGTCCTCAGGGGCAGCAAAAACTAAGGATGTGTGCGTGCGTGCGTGCGTGTGTTTTAAAGTGGGCAAGCCTTAAAAGGAGTGTGTCCTCTCGGCCAGCATCCTCGTGTTTATCTTTGTCTTTCAGATAAACATTTCCTTTGTGGCTTGGTCTTGAAAGCTAATATACTAAGCTTAACACATTATTTTTACTCAAGGATTCGCGCTGAATGAAACAGCTAAAATTTGCAGTAATAGAGTTTGCTAAGCATTCTGTCATAGCCAGCTCTGTCACTACAAGTCTTAAAAGATGCAGTAATGTTCCGTGATTGATCCTGGTGGACACCCGACCCTACACTATGGCCCCAGCCTCGACTCCCGGGAGTTTTCGATTTTCCAGAATTGGCTTCTGTTGCACCTTCTCCCATAACCAAGAAACTGGAAAAAGCCAAGTACAAAATTGCAGACTGAGTTAACTCAGTCTGCGTCCTAGCAGGTGCTCAAGTTGGTTACTGTTGGGAGCCTTGTTTCAAGGAGATGCGAAAACAGGACCCTCCTGCGCATAAAACTCTGCATGCCTGCAGTGCATGGATATGGGTAAGGAGGTTGGGTCAAAAGTGAGAAAGGGAAAGCAAATAGTGCTTTTAGGTCACCAGCCTCAAATGGATCTGAGAAACTGATATACTATGCTATTTTTTTTTTTAAAGATCCATCCATTTATGCATACAAGCACTGGGGTACAGGGCAGAGGTGTGTGTGGGGGGGGTGATAGGATTCACCACAGAGAGCGGGAAGCAGAACAGGCAGATCAACTTAAGTACACTGCTGAGGGGAGCAGCGGGCACAGCAGGAGAGGTCTGCCGCACCATTTGGGTCCCCCCACGCTGGCCGGCAGCCGGGATCGAACTCGTGCTGCAGTGGCTGCGGTTCGCTTCATAGTGCGTTGCTCAACCCACTGCACCACCAGGGAGGCCCTGATAAACTATGCTATTAATAGTTTGCTGTGGTTAAAGAAAATGTCAACCACACACTGTATGGCATCTGTACCCCCCAGACCTATGTTGAAGAATAATTAGTGCAGAAATAATTATATAGCAAACAAACAAAACAACAAATAACTTAAGCCAACTCTAATTTTTATCAGTGGAGGAATGATTAAATAACTTAGAATAGTTTATGCAAAGGAACACTTTATACAATTATTGAAACATCAAACCATTATTTAATATTGACTACTTTGTACTTTGTTAAACTAAAGTAAAATACCCAAGGACATCTATAACCTAAATGCCCACTGATAGAAACTGGAAAAAGAAGATGTAGTATGCACAATGGAATATTTTCCACTTATCAGGAAAGATAACTTTTTTCCTACTGCAGCAAATGGAAGGGCTCAAAGGAATCATGCAAAATGAAATTACTCAGAAAGATAAAGACAAATATTGGGCAATTTCACTTTTATATGTAATAGAAGGAAACTGGGAGGAAGCACAACCCCACTGATTAGGTTTTCAGCAACAGGAAGGTAAAGAAAAATAACCAGGTCTACTCAATGACAGAAACAAAGACTAGGTTCCAAGTAGTCGGTGACAAATGAACCACATACTTAAAAGTTTCTCACAAACTTTAAAGCGCTACAGCGTCCTTGTGCTGGTTACATGGGATGAGTAACTGAATAGGCTAAGGGGTCCCCTATAAAGCCGGGAGGGACAAGGGGCAATTTGATAATCTCTTAGCTGTATCCATCTTTCACAATTAGCTTACTAATCTTTCCTTTCTTAGCAAAAAAATATCTAAACCTAACAGATGGTATCATACTATTATGAAGTTTCTAACATCAGTAAAAACCACAGAAAAGCAATAAATTGTCCACAATCCACTTATACAAAACATGAGCTTTTTGCCTGGATGGGTGTCTTATCAGCAACATAAAAAGTATAAATGAACCTGTGTTGATGTCATGAAATCTTACTCATTTTCATTGACATTGGCAGCAGAACAACTGCATGAAATGCACCCCCTTGTGTGTTTATAAAACACACATGTTGGATAAAATGTCCTTTAGCTTGCATTTTGAGGGCTCTGCAAGCATAATTTCCAGTGTCTCCACACGCTACTCCTCGCACCTGGCAGAGAACATCAAACTGAGCAGAAACAACCAAACTGAAATTTTTAACCAGATTCAAGAGCCAGTAGAGATGCTGCACTTGAGGAGCCCCTGTGAGGTTTGAAAAGATTGGAGGAGAAACAATATTTGCTCCACTAGAATGACTCTAAGATGACTCTAAGGCCAATCAGTTGTTTGTTTGTTTGTTTAAAAAAAAAAAAAGCCTTACCTCTAAATAACCTCTGTAGTTTACCAAGAGACTTCACATCCTGTTTTTCCTTCTTTTCCATTATTTCATTGTCCCTGAAGGAAATAGTGTTTGGGTCGTTTTGCATGTGAGGCCCTGAGGCCAGGAGGTGCGAGAGTCTCCGCCCTAATCAGGCTTGACAGTGGATCCCTTGACTCTGCTGTAAACCATGGACTTCAAACCTTGAGTTCTTGCCTTACCTCCCTGTCTTCCTTCTTGTCTGGAGAGTCAAAAATTGGTGCTCATTATAACGCCTAGTGGAGTAGGGAAAATCAAATGAGAACTTACATGCACCTGGATAACTATGTAAACAGGAAAAACTTAATTTATAAAAATCAGTGAATAAATAAATTCAGTGTACTGACCCTGCCTATCATCCCCCTAACTAAAACCTGGGAAAGCTGTAACAAAGCAAGATGGAAGAAATTCAAAGAAGCTTAATGTTCCTCTCCCTTTCTAAATATGGATATGGCTGGGAAGTCAGGGAAATGTGGCTTGAAATGTTTACCTGGCAATCCATTCCCCTTGGCGAGATGATGGCTGTTGGCACACTGCCATCTAATAGTTACCCCTCCCCCTCCCACTCTAAGGGACTATTGTAGGTCCTTAAGATTAAAAGTTCTGATAAAAAAATATATCCTGAGGAGGTTTAGAATGCACATCGCTGAGCCCTGGGCTTGTGATTCTAATAGCTGGGTCTGTTGTGCTTTCCTGGAATCTACAACGTTAGCAAGTAGCTTCTTCCTCCAACGATTCTCAAGCAGGTCCATTGCTGGAGCCAGGTGAAGTTTGTAGTAGCTCCTGTTCTTGCCCCTGACCCCACCCCCCACCTCTGAAAATGTAGAGAACCCAGTGTGGGGGGGAGCCCGGGTGATAAAACCCAAGCGGACCTTATGCCGTTTGCAGCTGCGCCAGGAAAGCTCAGTACAGGCTATTTCCAGCTCTGGCGACGGTGAGCTCCTGTTAGCAGTTGTTTGGCAGGAACCCCGCTCATCACGCAAAACTCACCCTGCACAGAAGCTGCCCTCGCCTTCTTTTGCCTGGGTGGAGGGTCTGGTGGGCAAGAAATGATAGTGCCTTGGCTGAAAGGAAGACACACCCCTCCGAGATCTGTTCAGCCCCCAGGGCAGCCAGAAAGTGGTATCCTCTCTCCACATTTTAAGGGCCTGTCAGTGTCCTTACTTTTGTCAGGCAATAACACGCCTCCTTGTTTGGGTGCAGCCTTCCAGGGCTGTTCTCCTGCCCCCACCTGGGAACCAACCACACAGGTAATAAAGAGGACATTTTTGTTTATAACTCACATGTGCTCTCTGTTGTCTGGAGATAAGGAGCTCGGGATCCTAGTGAAGTTCTCGCAACAAATGATGGACACACTCCAGAAAGCTCTATCAGTGCTGCTCCCTTGCAGGAGAGGAAAGGGGGCATAAACCCACAACTTGGAGGCTTCACTGGGTTGCTGCTTTAAGAGTCTTCCTTCTAGATACCAGGCAAAATTGTTAGGGGGAAAGGTAGTCCTGAATGGATTACACAAATAAGTTTATGGACTCCAACCCCCACTCCAGGCCACTACTATTCTAGAACCACAAATCCAACATGATGATTGTCAAAGAGTGGATCCCTGGGACCTGAGGGTGGAGTTCAGCAGCCAGGCTGGGTATACAACCAGAGAGGTGAGCCTTGGGCGCTCTCTTCCTCTGGAGCCATCTCACTTGATTCAGAGCCAGCTCTCAATGCACCGTTGGGTGCCAGCTGGGAAAATCTAGTAGGATATTTACAGATTTGTATCCCTCTCTTCTCTTTGTGTCATTACTACTTTATTCCCCTTTTGTAGAATAAAACCCTTTAATAACTTTTGTCATGTGTGCCTGCAGTCAGGGCTTACTATAAAAGCCTTTTGAGCATGCAGGTGAAGAACCAGTCAGGGAAACCCATTTTATATTAGGGTTGCCCTGTAACAAAATGGGGAAGGGGTTCAATTTTATGGTGATGAATGGAACTAGACTTTCAATTGTGATCATAATGTTGTATATACAGATATTAAAATGTAAACTTGTACACATGAAAAATGAAATATAATATATACACATATATATTTGTTTGAAAGATATAAACACCTAACCAAAGACTTCTAAGCTTCTGGAATTGTGAGAAATAAAATTCTACTGTTTTATATAAAAAAAAAAAGAAAACGAAAATTTTTTTCCTTCATAGCACGCTCAGTGCTGCATCACCTCCAAGCCAGAAGCACCCCATCTCCTGATTTGGGGAGCTCTCATCAATGTGGGGCACACAGTATAGAACAGGCTGACTTTGAATAATCGCTCAATATTGTGCCAGGAATTGCTTTGATCAGCCCAGAGAGTCCCATTTTTCTTAACCGGCCTTACAGGCAGTTTGCCCGTCGCTTAGCTTAACTACGAGCATGTGACCAGAGGGGCTCGTGTCATCTTCAGCCCTGGACATGCGGACCTGCCACATTCCGGGTCTGCTGGATGTGACTCTGCTCAGGGTGACACGGAGACAAAGGAACTCTGTAGGTGCAGGCCCTGGCTGCCTGCTGGAGCACACCCCTCCCCGCTCCCAGCCTTAGGTATTTCCGTGGGAAATAAACTGCTTATGTGAGTCTTCACAATTTTGGTTTGGTTTATTTCTGGATTGCCTACCTTAAATAACACGGTGCCAGCGAGGCCTTTGCAGGCTGAAGAGTGCTTACCGGAATGCGCTGCTGCTTTACAAACTGTTGATATTAAGGCAGGAAGATGAGAGAATTACTTGCTCTCTATTCTTTCCATCCAGTCCAGTATAGGATTACGTCTTGCCCTCATGTAGAAAAGTCTGTAACAGGGTGGTCTCAAAAAAAGGAAAAATTCCAAAATCCTGGTTCCGCCCTAAGTGGGTAGAGCTGAGGAGAAGGAGATTTCTGGAAAAAAAAGAAAGAGAGAAGAACGGAAAATGGAAAACAGCAAAAAAACCTAAATAAAGCACGTAAAGCAGAGGGACATGTGAAAAAACTGCACTTGCTTTTTAGTCTTAAACTAGTTAAAACAAATGTGGGTGAGAAACCCGTGGGGAGGTTAGCAATGGCAGCTTTCATCTTAATTTTAATTTTGCTCTTTTCCTCCCAAATTTGTCTAACTCTTTCTGACCCTTTTCTATGG
>JAGFMF010012111.1:429030-470960 GCA_019455555.1 Galemys pyrenaicus
CTTAGTAACTATATTCTTTGTTCTTTCTTTATTGTACCCTAGTTGTATTAAAGTTCCTTTCCATTAAAGGTTTTATGTGTTTGTCTTAATGCGGCGAATAGCAAAACCCATTCAAAAAAAGCAGGCTTGGGGGTTCTAAATGCTCCTCTCCCTGCCCTGTAACAAGTCCAGATTCCAATCAAGAGGGTGACTTCTTCCAAAACCAGGAAGCAGAAGTTTGAGCTGAGATCGCTTCTGTTCTCAAAATCAGCTCGCAGTGGCCTGGAATAAGTCACAATGTCAGCGTGTTGACACGACAGTCCTCAGAGACTGAGCCCAGAGCTTCAGATCCGTGCTGCAATGCCAGCTCCCGCATGTGAGCCTGCCTCCACAGTGCCTCTACAAAGTAAACAAATTGCCCGGCCAAAAAATGGCAGAAGACACATGCACAGTCAATAGGTACGTGTTTTCAAGGAAATTCACATGGAAAGCATAGTGAACTACCGCCTGACACACGCATATCAAAAAGACCAGCAGCAACAACTCTGGCGAGGCTGTAGAGCGAAAGGAACTCCTGTGCACCATTGTTGGGAACGTAGATTGTCCAGCCCTTAAGGGAAAAATGTGTAAGTTTCTCATATTGTTAAAAGTAGATTCCTCTTTTGATCCAGGAATCCCACTATCCCACTCCTATGTACAAAATTTGCACTCCCACCCAAGGAGTGCAAAAACACTAACTCAAAGGGATCGATGCACCCCATGTTTATTGCAGCAGTATTTGCAGTACCGTTATGGAAACAACCTAAGTGCTGTATACACAATGGAATACTGCTCAGTGATTAAAAAAAGATGAAATTTTGCCCTTTGCAACTTAGTGGCTGGAGCGAGGGGGGATTATGCTAAGGAAAGTGAGAAGAGAAGGACAGTACTAGATGATATCGCTTACGTGTGGAATACAGAGAAGCAAAACAAGGGTCATACAAAACCAAACCAAAAACAAAACTTAGAAAACCAGCTGTAGAATTGAAGCTGCTGGAGTGGGTAGCGAAGTATGGAGGGGGCCGCAATGGATTATGGTAGAAGACGATGGGTACCTTAGCTGTGGGTGTGGCGTGGTGTAATAACTACATCTTAAGAAGTGTGAGTCTATACCTCTGACTTGCATATAGTATTTTACCCCAATGTTATCGCCATAAAAATTTAAAAACATATATAAACATTAAAAATATTGCAATAACTTCAGGAAACCAGTAAATCATAGTAGATGTATTCATATTATACTGAAAAAATAAAAATTTTAGCATACCCCAAAACAAAGCTACTCTTTCATTTTGATTTTTGGTAGATGTTATGATGTATATGTATGATAAAATGTATATATGTATATATGATAAATGTATATATGATAAAATGTATACATCTTGAGTTATACATAAAACAATAAAAGTAGCATACACAGATGTCTCATAGTGAAGCAAGTCTCACACTAAGAACCATTTGCTCACCTCCGTAAAATTCTTCAACCATAAATCAAATCACCTTTATATTATCAAGGGAATGCTAATAGGAACTATGGGGATCAAGACCCTTTGCACAATGACGATTCCTTTATTATAATTTTCATAGAGCAGGTTTGCTATAGTGATGACTTATATGAGAACCACAACCCTCGAAGCCCAGGGCCCGGGCAGGTTGTAAAGTGATGAGGTAGTGTAGTGGGTAGGTGTCAAATACAAGGGAGTGTTGAGGGAATCAGTAAATTGATGAATATTTACCCCACTCAAATGAGGCAGCTGCTTCTCTGAGGCACGTTCATTGGCAAGACAGATCCCAGACCCACGGTGCACAGACAGTGAGACCTGAGACCTGTGATCCAGATCTCTCTGCTAAATCATCTGATTCTCAAGATCTGCCATCCTACACTAACTTTATGGCCCTTGTAAGCTAACAAGAGAGCCTGCGGTAGTTTGTGGGTGCTGGTAGAGGATCTGAGATTCCACAGGAATAGCAGTAGCCAGAGTAGCCAGTTTTCAGCGTTCTAAGTCCCACAGGATGATGCAGAGGGCCAGAGCATGCAGTGGGCTACAGCACAAGGCAGGTAGCATGGATTAGAGCACCTGGTGAGTCAGCTTACCCTCTCTTTGCTCTGGAGGGCAATACTATCTCATCTCCCAAAGATGTGTTTGCTGGACAAATATCCTTGCTATGCAAATACGTACACAGATACTAGATAGCAAGGGTCAACGCAGTCAGAACCTGTGTTCATGAGACTTTCCTAAATATGAGGGCTCCTTGTGAGAATATTCACCCCTAGTGGCTTCTGGAAAATTTTCATAAGAGTACATTACTATACCAGCACTCTGATTAATCTGATCAAAGTGCTGGGCCCATATATGTTCAGTTTGGTGAAAACAAGCATTTAGTTGCAGCTGTTGTCAACAGGACCCCTAGCTGCAAGCTGAAGCCAACCTGTAGCTCTATCGTAAACTTTGCCCTGACACCAGGTTCTGGATCCTTCCAGCTGGACAACTCCCATAAACCACCAGGTGCCCTTACAAGGTCAGGTGCCTTTCTACTCACATTTCATTTTTCCATTTGGCCAAAAGCATTGTTCCAGGTGTGGCATAGTCTCTTAGACATAGTATAGATTCTAACTTAACCCACAAGAAAAAAGCCTAGGCCAATTTTATTATCATCCATAGCCACAACTGGCAGTCAGTTCAGCTTGACCTGGCTGCCTTCAAGAGTCCTTGGTAATATCTTCACCTTAAAGTCCAGGAAAATTTTGTAACAGCACTCAATTCTCTAATTTCCATCACAGGGACAACTGATAGTAGTATGTCCAAAAATAATCAGTTCTTCTTCTAGGAAGCTTTACTAAATAATCAAGGCTGGCCTCATTCTAGAGAGATCCCCATAGCTGTCTGCAAGCACCATGATCTATGTGTCCATTAAACCCTTGGAGAACTCATATTCTTTCCTTAGTCCTACTTAGTCTTACAGGATGAGCCACTGTGGTTTCAGAATGATGGAAAAGTTATGTCCAAGAAGTACAATTCCATATTGCATGTGGCCACCTAGAAAGTGTTTACCATTCTTGAGCCTCCAAGAGGAACTTACTTAAGTCAGGGTGCACGGGTTGATTGCACCTCCATTATGGCTTCCAGCAAGCTGGTGGCAAGCAGGTTCCCAATTCAGTTTGAATTAATGAGTCTGTTTTCATTTGCGGCAGCATCACCTGTGTGCAGTTGGCCTGACCTGTCCTACCGAGCCTGGCCACCAGCCAATGACTGTACATGTTGACCCCAGGAGTGACTGAGTAACCGCTACAGGAATGGGGTGAGAAAGACAGGTGGTTTATGCAGGAAATGCAGGAATTGGAGACCCCCTGCTATTTCAGATAGATTCGGTGAGATTAAGGGAGATTAAATTATGTTCAGAGTAATCTGACAGGAAGAGATAGGTCTAGTGTTCAGTAAAATTTAAGGCATTTAAAACAGTTTGTGGGGGAGGGTCATACCAGAGCATTTTTCTTTATGAAGAAGGCTCCATCGCAGACTCTGAAAGATAAAAATCATTAATGCTTTTGCTCTGCCATATCCCCTGGGGTTCAAGATGTTCCCTCCACAGAGGCCAGAGTTATTGTTCTTTGGCTGCCATGAATCTGTATCACAATTCAGTAATTATGACTTCACATTTTTCCAGTCTTTCCTTAATTGCACCCTGACCTTTCATTGAAGAAATGAAAGCCGAGGGCATTTTATTCAAAACTTATGTAAATTGATTGAATCCCTCACTTTAGCTCATGGTAGCCATACTCAACCAAGAGTTTGTTATTGTTAAGGTAGCTATACTAGATATAAGAGTTTTCTAAGTCCTGTTTCTAGACTACCAGCCCAGAGGTTGTGCAGGACATGCTGTGCTGGGGGTTCTGTTAGGAAACAGCAAGATGTATTGTGCCTAGAAAAGGTCAAAGCAAGATCCTAAATGAGATCTATTTAGCTCCTTCTCCTCCATCCTGTTCATTACCCAAAAAGCAGTCAAAAGGAGGTGATACCTTTCTTGATATGACTGCATTCTGCAAACAAACTTCCTAATTAAAGTGTGTAAACCAGGAGGAGGTGATAGGAGTAGAGTCAAGATTTTGAGTCAAGTTTTGAGGAGCCCTTTCCAGTCATTACTAATACCTGGTGCTTATCGGTGGCAGGAAGCACGGAAGGGCAGCTGAATAACCGGACTATGTGCACACTGCTGAGTGGTTTGTACAACAGAAAGAACACCATTGTTTGACTGTGCCTGTTCCAGAAAGCTTCAAACAATACACAGCTTATTTCCAAGGACTACAATAATGTGACTGTAATGAGTTGATCAGGTTAGAATTTCAACACCTTGACCGGCAAAAAGTGTCAACACTGGTGACACACCATGGACTACTTCAAGACGAGGTCAAAGATCTGATTTCTGTCTGCCCCGAGTGAGCGAGGCAATGCCCCAGCAATGGTTTGGCGACTCACCCTGAGACAAGTAGTCAACCCTTCACAGGAAGGAGTGGCAAGTGGGGTCAGCAGCGGTCACTTCCAAGTCTGAAACAGGGTGCATTCCCTGTGACAGTGAACTTGTTGCTCTGTTTGTGTAAAAATGGGTCCACACATGATGGTGGGAGTCTGAGGGGGCAGGCTCGTTCAGCCCCTGGTTCTAGTCAATATATTTACAGTACAGGCCTTTGTCAGAGACATTGACCTTGGAGGGAAACTGTCTCTGTTTCTAAGCTACATCCTATATAGACATCCTTGAAAGGCAGTGGAGCACCTTCAAGACAGTTGATATTCAAGGTCAAGAGTGTTTGGTACCAAATACAGCTGATTAAATGCCCCTCCAACTTTCACACCTGCAACCACTGCACTTGGATTAGCTGAGAGCATGTTCAGTCTTACCTTTAATAGTTGAGAATTTTATGTGATATTTGAAAAACTAGAATATGAGTTCTGTTGGAAACAGGAGCTTGTAGTTTGATTATATGCTTAGTCATATTTTGAATTATTAATTGAAAAGGGATTTTTTTTTGCTATGTTGACCTCTACACACCAAAAATCTGGAATAATGGTTGTGGGTCCTGTGTTTTGCACTGCTGGGTTGAAGGTCTCCTTCATCTGTAGCCACAAGAATAACATCAGCAGAAAAGTATTTGTATGGCTTCAAGCAATACTGTTTCTACTTAACTCAGTGTTTCCTTTTCTTTTTAAGCAGACGTCACTTTAAATTTTAAGAAGGCTTTTATTTCAAACTTTATTACAATATTTATGTGACAGCAATATCTAACAAAACTTCTGAGACACAGGATAACTTTTTGATAGACTTTGCAATTTGGCCAGGAGTAGAACTCAGAATAAACATGCCATTTAAAGTAACTATGAAAGTAATAATAAAAGGAGTGTTGCTTATATCAAGAGATTTTCAACACTGGATCCAATAGCTATCTTCTTGTACATGGAGGAGAAATGCAGAGTACTTACATTAGGAAAAAAAAAAGAGAAACTGAGAGCAGTGCACATTTACCAAGAGCTAGAGAAAACTAGGCTGGGAGATAGGTTAAATATTTGCTAAAAATATGAAAACCTCCCTCGTGAGGTCCCAGAAGTGATTCTATAGAAGATCAAAAAAGACCTAATTCCTTTAATTCTTAAAAATCAAAACTAGTGCCAGCTAAACCAAAGTCATAGGTTCTTTGCAGTTATTCTTTCTCTGCTCATTTCAAATATTATTTACTATTACATGTCCAGGCTGATAAGAAGTTCTTAGTTTGAGAATAGACGGTACCTGAAGGGGTGCCTAGAAGTAATTTTTTTTTTTTTAAAGATTTATTTTTATTTATGCATATAAGAACTGGGGTGCAGGCCAGAAGTGGGGGGGGGATGTCTCACCAGAGACAGGGGGAACAGAATAGGCAGATTGATGGAAATACACAGCTGAGGGGAGCAGCGGGGCGAGACAGAAGAGGTCTGCTACGCCACGTGGCTCACCTCCCTGGCGGGGGATCGAGCTTGTGCTGCAGTGGCTGTGGAAGCTTCACAGTGCGGTTCGTAACCCCTTGCGCCACCAGGGAGGCCCCTCTAGAAGTAATTTCAAAAATTCCCATACCTCTGGAAGGCTGCATAAATCTTGGGGTGTATGTTCACGTTAACATTTTTAGAGGGGTGATGGTCTACATCTTTTACCCAGTCCCCAATATAACACATGAAAGTGAAAACCCACTGGCCAATTGTATCACTAATATACAGAAAATTTACTGGGATAAGTGAAGAAATTATTCAATATTATATGCACACTTTAGAAAGTAAAATAAGCTTTTACTATACTACAGTTCATTGTCTTGAGTGCAGCCTATTATATTTGTAATCATAGGCATTCATTTTTATCAGAAATGCTTTTGTATAATAATGTTAGTGTACTAAAATAGTTCA
The DNA here is from genome assembly GCA_019455555.1 of Galemys pyrenaicus. Lineage (NCBI taxonomy): Eukaryota > Metazoa > Chordata > Mammalia > Eulipotyphla > Talpidae > Galemys > Galemys pyrenaicus. The sequence continues at coordinate 435,471 of JAGFMF010012111.1, forward strand.
CTAATACTGTACCAAAATCCAAACGATTGACAAAACACTCTCATAGACGAGTGAATATCAAGTTCGAAGAATTTGCAGGGCATCTTTAACCGCCGTGTGGGAGGAAGCTTAGGATGGGTACTTTCTCAAAGGTGAATAGATTTTTATTCACTTCAGTTTTGCAAGACACAGTTTACCTGGGGAAGAAGCCAACCCCTTGTAACCACCAGCCATCCTGCTTCTAAAGACACAGAATTTCACAACCATTGTCAGCATCACTTTGTAAAAGGCTTCAGTTTCCTTCTCTTTCAGGTGTGCGATAACAGCATCGTCCAGCTTCCATAACAGGATGCATGTCCCTTCACTTGGTTTTCCTTTGCTCAGACTCCCTGACGGTCATTCCCTCAGCACAGATGGGTCTGGAAGCCTTTCAGAAGAAACACGCATCGTAGCAGATACTTTAAGATCTGGGTAGTTCACAACGTCATTTTTGCCAAGCAACTTCCTTCACAGTGCATGAGGTTATTTTGCAATTTGGCATTTTGACATTAAATACCTAAAGAAATTGGAAAGGCACCACAACCTTAGCCCAGATCTTCTATCATATGTAAGACTAAGTCCTGGGTCTTCCACTTAAATATTTTCTTGATTTCTATTCCAATGTTTAAGTTTAAAATGTTGACATTTTCCTGAAATGCAGTTTCTTGTGACAGAAGAGTCTACTGATGACAAAGGAAGCCTGGTTTTTAGACTAGCATTTTCTTTCCCTTTAGCTTCATTAAAAATATCGAAATCTGTACATGTATGAAGTCTTTGGTATGTTGTTCAGTTCTGTTCTGCAAGTGCTGAGCGTAGATAGAAACGGGCCCAGTGAGGCCAGGGGAGAGCCTGGCATGATAGGGCATTGGGTCTTCCGAGCCAGTCAGAACAAGTGGATGGTGACAGACAGGGCAAGAGCAGGGTGCTTCCAGAGATACAGATGGCAAGGCCAGGTGAGCGTTTGAAGCAGCTTAGAGTCAGCATACCGAGCGAATGCACGTAAATCAGCAACATAAAAGCAGCCTTCAAAAGGAGAGCACACTGAAGCTCACCTCTAAGACAGAAAGAAATGGAACATAACAGGGGACAAAGGACTATTGACTTCCATGAGCTTGTGGCTTTCACAAGAGGAGTGTCTTCCCCTTGTTACTAGAAAATTTAGATATCCAGTGTCTGAGAAGAATTGCAGCAAAAAATTACCCCAGTAACCCTAGAATCTTCAGTTGAAAGTTTCATTTGGAGGCCTCCCTGGTGGTGCAGCGGGTTAAGCAACACGCTAGGAAGCAAACCGCAGCCACAGCAGCACAAGTTCGATCCCTGTTGCTGGCCAGGGAGGGGACCCACATGGCGGCAGACCTCTCCTGAAATCCCACCCCTAGGGATCTACCCAAAGGACACAAAAACACTGATCCAAAATAGTACCTGTACCCCCATGTTTACTGCAGCACTATTTATAATTGATAAGACCTGGAAACAGCCCAAATGCCCAAAAATAGAGGACTGGATCGAGAAGATGTGGTACATATACACAATGGAATACTATTCAGCAATCAAAAATAAAAAGACTAGGGCCATTTATAGAAACATGGATGGAGCTAAAAGGAATTATACTCAGTGAAACAAGCCAGAAAGCAAGAGAAAAATATCGGATGGCCTCGCTTTTAGGTGGAGTGTGAAAGAACAACCACAACAAGAAATAAAAAAAAAAAAAGAAAACAAAATAAACAAACAACCAACAAACAAAAAAAAACCAAGAGAAAGCTAAAGGAAATGGGCAATCATAACCAAAAACAACCAAATAAACAAAAACTCAACAAGATCAAAAGATCAAAGATAAACCCAAGGGACCATGGGGGCGGGCGGAGGGAGGGGAGGGCAAAGACCGGGAGGAGGGTATAAAGAGCACAAGGGACTGAGGTGACGGCGCACAGGTGGAATGGTGGTGGGAAACCCCTGGGGACTACAAACAATGTCAAATACAATTAAATATGATAAAAAAAATTTAGCCTCAGGTCTGTGGGTTTTGAATGCATTCTAGCATGCTGTAATGTTTTTCTTGCACCAGGTTCACAAATTACTCCACAGTGGATGAATCCCAGTAGGCTGGTCTGGGAATGTACAACAGATAATTTAATTTTCCTGAGAAAATATACCTTTACGTAACTTTTCATCTCGATAAAATGTAAAATTTATGGAAAAGTTGCAGGAGTAGCATAACTTTTTCTCAGTGTTTATATTTTGTTCTGTTGGTTCTGTGTGTATGGGCATGTACACAAATATACCTTGAATCTTTAATTTACAACCTTTTAGAACAGAAATTACTACAATTAGGAGTCTATTTAATGTTTGATAAAGAAATTTTATTTTATGCTGTTTACATTTTAAAATTTCTATTATTTTCCTTATAATAAGGGTTCCATTCCAGAAAGAAAAAATAGTGTATGTTTGTATTTTCCTTTCAAATGCTTTTATTAATCTCATATAATTGTGAAACTGTAACTGTATTTTCCCAGGCCAAAAATAACACTGGTGGTGACTGAGACATACTTAGTCCTCATAGTAGAGTATCATTTGGTAAGGAGAATTATTATACTATGTAGAGTAATAGCCTGGGGAGAGTAGAGGCTAATTAATTATGACTTTTTATTCCTGAGGTTACCATAGGCTAAGATAGGGATTTAATGGAAAAGTTAAGAAATTTAACTGAGTTACTGCTTATAACCCCAATGAGATTTAAGTGCATCTAGGGATCTGCTAATACTGATTTTAAAACTATCAGGTCTATCTTTTTCTTGCTTTGAAGTTGAGCTCTAATTTTTAAAGGCAAATCCTTATCCCACACCAAATTCTACACATTATTTAGTTCATCAGAGATCTTAAACTATCATTAAAAATAAAAGTTCACGCTCCAGAAAAGCACTTAGGAACCTTCACAATGAAATCACAATTTTCTTCATCAATACTAACATCCTATTTTTAAAATGCCATTGAAATATTTGAACTACAATAAAAAAATTCACAGATGTGTACTTAGGACAAAAACTTGATTCTGAGGATACATACACTCACCAAACTGTTCAGCACAAATACTTTTAAAAACAGCTATAGGCAAAAAGAGCAAATCTTATTTCCGTTTCTGAATGAAGATGTTCTGATGGGAACTTTACATGGCTCATCATGGCTAAGAGGATGTCTACTGATGAGAATGGATCTCACTGTGTGTGTGAGAGTGCAGTATGCATGAGTGTGTATGTGGGTGTGGGTGTGCAGCTGTGCGTGTAAATGTTTGACTTCAGTATCTCATGGTGTGTTCCTTGGACCTTACTTTATTCCCACGTTGCTTCTGGTTAAATTAAATTGTAATGATATTATTTCAGGCTATATGCTTCTTTTATCCTAAATATTATGACACTAAAATGAACTGATCAGAATTCACTTGCTAATATGAATGAAAAAAGCTTTTACCGTGTGTAGAATAAAACAATGTCAAACACAAAGTAGTATTTATTGTCATGACATGTTATGTTTGGTAGAATGTTTTTATAAAATAATCTTTGTATTTACAGAAGGATTATTTCCTACCCCTATTGCATCTAACCCATAACTGCTTATTTTCCCTTAAAAAGTGCAACAGAAAAACTTAATCTATTTTATGGTCGTATGCTAACAGTTAAATGAAGAAATGTAATAAATTGCAAAGTGGAAAAGTTAAAAGAGCTGATGGTATCAAAGACAGTAATTTCTATTGGAAAAGCTTTTTTAAGGCAAGACTATCACAAATACACTTTCATTACCAAGGCATTCCACCAGGGCACGAGACAGCAGGCAACTCTATCAGGCCACAACTTCTGATCTATTTACAAGGTGCTGAACTTTGCAATACAGAGTGAGTGATTATGGAACAGAAGTAGCCCCCAAAAGTCACATTTTGAGGTTTCTTGCATTTTTTTCACTGTAGTACTGAAGTGAACACATTTTGTCATGTTAAGTGGAAGAAAAAGTAGATTGTGACTGAGCTCCTTAAATTTTAATACGGCTCTTTAGCCATCTGCAAACCTAAAGTGCTTTTGGAAGCCCCCCACAAGCTCAGAGGAGTCAACCCCCAGAACTAATAATCAACTCGCTGTTCAGCTAATCTATTCCTGATGCTTTGCCTAAAAAATTGGCATTGCCATCTTCAACATCTTTCTTTTGAAAACATGGTTTTGATGTTGTTCCTTGGTGATAAGCTTCCAGAAAATGACAGATTCCAGGAATTTCACTGGGGAAGTTTGGTGGAAGGTCCTCCCTGGAGCGAGGGGTGAACACAAAGCCAGGGCAGTCTTTGAGTAATCTGGGAAGATTAAAATAAGAATATTAATATTAAAATTTAATAACAACAAATGTTTCTCTATTCGAGAAAAGGCAACATAGTTAAATAAGTGTTCTTAATAATATTTTTAAAAAACAGCTATTTTTTGTGATGTCAACAAATGTCTTTGCATAAAAAGTGCAATAGAGAATCAATTCACAATAATAAGAAAATTCGTATGTATTGTCTTCATTAGGAAATAATAACGTATTTTCTTCACTAAGAGAAATGACTGTGAAATACTTTTGAAATGAGATAAGCCATATAATCTATATAGTAGTACAATTTCAGCAGTGAGGTTATCAAGTCAGTCATGAAGAGAAAAGTTGTAGCTTTAAGGAGAAAGAAAAGCTATGAAAAAGTTGTCGCTGACAGTAGAAGCTAACTTGCTTGGTGGGAGGTGGCTACCATACAGAACTGGAAAACTTTTTTGTTGTTATTTAAGGGTCTCCATCGCAATTTGACTTTTATTTATTTATTTATTTATTTTTAGGTTATAGACAGCAGACAATTCTTTCTTGTAGTTCTAGAAGCTGGGAAGTCACAATTTGATTTTTAAAATGAGATAACATTTATACAAAGTTGGCATCTGAATTAAGGGCAGTCTTGCTGGGGACAGTACCCTAAAAATGTGTGGGTACTGAGCGAATCCTGGGTGGTTATTAGCAGGATGCACTGCAGTGTATTGGTGATATCAGAATACCTGTCAAGGTGTGCAGAACACGAACGCACACTTTGGGAGGAACCTAACACAGGATAAGCATCAAGGAGTCAATGATTATAGCTGGGCTACAAATCTCAGAAGAATCTCAGAAGAATCATCATGAGTAACTTAACTAGGTTAAAGCAGGGAGAATAAAAGTTACTGCTTTTTCTTTTAAGATTATCTTAAACAAAAACACCAAAAAACGAAGTCATGGAGAACGAAACCAGGAAAAAAATGACCATATACATATGAACAATACATATACATAAGAACAATACATATACATATGAACAATCGGTCTCAGGTGAGCCACGTAGCCGGTACCTGTACGTCGTAGGGCTGACATTGATTTTCCGCGGGACACTACAGGACTCAAATTTGTTAGCCAAGGTGACGTTGTTCCCAAAAAGGCAGTAACGGGGCATTTTAACCCCGACTACTCCAGCAAAAACGGAGCCGGAATGCAATCCAATTCGCATCTGAAACACAAAGTGACACAATGTCCCTGGTCCCTAGTAACACACCTCCCACTTGTCGGGGTGGCTGGAATGCCGGTCTAAGTTATTTCACCCCAACCGTGCACACAGCAAACCTGCCTCGAGCCCTCCAGCCAATGTCCTGCTGCTCTCCACATTCACTTGGAAATGACAGTCCCACCTGGGCACTGCTCTCCAGATGTGCTTCTGTGTGCAAAGGAGCCGGCCCCACTTGGTCAGGCGGAGCGCCCAGCTCTATCTTCTTGGCATGCAGATTCCTTCCAGCTGAAATCAATCACCCTGTAGGAACTTTTACAACTCTCAGCTACCTCGGAGAATGTAATTTGGGGATCTGACTCAGAATTAGGGATTTTACCAGCAATAATCCTTCTCTCTGAAGTCTATTTATATGGCAGGAAAACATCAAGACAGCGTGTCTGCTCTTTGTCATGTGAATTACTTTCTTCCCACCTTATCTGTTATGCCCTCATCCCTGTCCAGTTTTTAAGCTCAGGATATCTACTCTGATTCGACATGTCCTCTGGGCCGGTGGAGGTAGACTCCCTATATGCACAAAATTTAATTTCGATTTTTTTCTTCTACAAATCAGTCTGATGTTAATTGGATAATTCGACCAGCCAGAGATGAACCCAGGGAAGCAGGGAGAGATTTCCCCTCCTCTCATACAGTGTATGATATAAATCATCTTTATTTTGCTGATCTTCAATATCTGAAACAGTCTGTGGGCTGTTTATATGAACCTGTTCTATCCATCAAGTGAGACAGACAGAATTTCCAGGAGCTTTTTCCCAAAAGAGTGTCAGAGAAAGGCGAAGAGAGAGCTCAGGGAAAGAAGTGTGAGCTTCTAGATATTTTGCTCTGAAAGACCTTTATGCCAAACACTACCTCCGCTATTCAAATAACTAACAATTAGAGGAAGAAAGTTGTACTATTTAAGCAGAAAATGACAAGGAAGCAGAAAGCTGGAGTAGCTGAGTCCTGGGAAGTAGGGACTACAGTACACTCTCCAGTGGAGGGCGTGTGGACCAGTGGAAACCGTGCGGTACCATAGATAGAAGAGGGAGTTTGGGGTACTTGGGGGACAGCTTTAGGAATTCTGAAAGGAACCAATGATTTGGGGAGCCATTGAGACAACATTTTAAACTGGGGTCTTCTAGAAGATATGAAAACTTAATGACCTTGAGGGTGCACAGATTTTTAAATTACTGCTGTGAAGCTAGTTAAAGCAAGGTTACTTTCAGTGGAAATCAGACATCAAGTTCATTATTTTCAAGGTTTTTTTTTTAATATTTACTTATTTATGCATATAAGAATCGAGGTGTAGTCCAGAGGCATGGAGAGGTGAGATGATTCACTAGAGACAGAGTGGGGAGCAGAACAGGCAGATCCACTGAAATATACTGCTGAGGGGAGCAGTGGGCGAGGCAGGAGAAGTCTGCTGTGCCCTGTGGGTCAGCTCCCTGGCCAGGGATCAAATTCATGTAGCAGTGGCCGGTGACAATCTCACGGTGCCAACCCTCTGCGCTACCAGGCAGGCCCTATTTTTAAATTGTATGTATAACTGACAATCTAAAAAATATATATTAAATAAATGCATTTTAAGCAAAGGCCAAGTACTCAGCAACTTACATATAATTTAGAATTCAGAAGACTTCGAATCTGCCTCATTTTATAAGTTATTTCAGTTATCTGCCAGTAACTTTCCAGAATCATTTGCTCATACAATGTCAAACTATGCATTTTGCAAAATTTTCCAACAAAAGAACTGCATTATCAATGTTTGTATTCTGAACTGAACTTCGCTGTTAAATGGCAGTCTTTCTGCAAATCTCTTTACTTCCTTCTTATTTCATCATCTCTAAAATGCAGGATTGGGTTAACTTTAAAGTCCCCACCTCATCACAGTTTTACTTGGATCAGAAAAAAGTATATGTGATTATTAAATTCAGATTTTTCTTCTTTAGGAGAATATGGTTTTGCACATATCACAAATGAACAGTGTAAACAACCAAAAATGATAAGAAAAGACTGTTACTGTTTTTCCATTTTGATTCCACAGGATCGGGGTAGCAGAGGAAGAAGTGGTAAAAGGTTTTGAAGCCTAATAGACCTGTAAATCTCAGCCACAACTGTGCACGTTTATGTTGAGAAAGTTTGACTCTCTTTCAACACCCTTCTGGATCAGCCAGTTTCTCTGAACTCATCCATTCCATCTTTCTCTTTCAATACAGAGTTTTTACTTTTCAAGGTCACAGACAATGTATAAATGCAGCTTCCTGAGAAAAGTTCAAACAAGGCAGGTAAAGGAGTGTCACCCTGCTTCTCTCCTTTCTCCAGCTCTGAATCTCGTTCTCAGAAACCTTCTCATCAGGGGTCTTTTCAAACATAAGCATGAGGATAAACTAAGTAAAACAAAAACTTCTGGGCTAGATGATCAACTAGTGATCACTGAAAGTGAAGGGATGAAGGTAACTGTGTAACAGGAGAGGATTATGTGATGACAGAACAGACATCTTCATGCACAAGAAAATGACCCAATGTTTAAGATTCCTGCAATGCTCTGAACAGAAACCTGCTGGGGAGTCCTCTATTAGAGGATCACTGTTCACGCAGACCGGGTCTCATCACAGACTTCCGGGACCAGGAAAGGATAGACACCAGAAGTCTGTCCACAGTCACCTTGTATTTACTGACTTTCCCTTCTGCTTCTGGTGCTCTGGTCTCTGCCGCTAGCTGCCTTCAGCTTCCACGTCTGAGTGGGTAGATGTTGGTGAGGAAATCAGTTGGGATAAGGGATAATAGGATTTGTACGTATGACAGTTTGGAAGGAAAGGGTATAACGAGAAAATTAAGGGACTATTTCCTGTTTTTTCATTCTGATTCCATGGGATCAGGGGTAGCAGAATAAGAAGTGGTAAAAGGTTTTGATGGGAAATAGATCTGACTCCAACTGCTGACCTGTGAGAGCCCCTTGCCCGTCAGTGAATTGTGGGCTCCTCTTCATAACGCTGTTTCACAGATTAAGTGAGACAATGTTTAAGTCTCAATATGCTCCTTCTAATACACATCAGTAGTCTCTCTGTATTAAAAATACTCCTTACCTCCACATCTGTGATATTTTATGGGTGGTTCTGAAGGTCATCAAGTATTTCCCAGGATGTAGGTTAGTACAAATAAAAAGGTGTTTAATTCTCTTTACAGGTCATTAAAGCTAAACCTGTATAACCCAGGTTATCTCTGAAACTAGCTACAACTAACTCTTACATTTATGAAACTAACTCTACATTTCTACAAAAGAAGGAAGCATCCCACTCAATCCCCCTGCCACAAACATAGCATCTTAATTACAAGACTCATTTATGCAGAAATAACTAATTCTATTGTTAATCCAGATATTTTGAGATTCCATTTGATGCTATGAGTACCAGAGGGAGATAGAGGCTTAATTCCCCTCTCCAAGGAGGTGTAGTAATAGAAATTAAGTCTGCTTAATTAATAAGTAAGATGCTGTGGTGCTTTTAAAATACAACCACTAATTATTTCACACCCTTCCTGATGAGACATGGGTCTACACATCCTTTGCTCTGTACAGGTTTATGACTGTTTTGACCAACAGTCTATAATGAACAGGTCCCTGTGTGGCTCCTAAGGCTGGGTCCAAAAAGGAACATGGGCCACTGGCACATGGGCCTCCACTGAGAAGTGTCACTGCCTGCACACTGCTGTGCAGGAGCACTGTGGGTAAGCAATTATGTTGACAGACCCTGTGGAGCCCAACAAGGGCTCCCCAACAGGAAGTAGGCACATCCTGAAATGAGCTTCTTGCTCCAAGTAGTGCGATACCAACCATTCTAAATGCTCTCAACCATTCAGTGATTCCAGCTCAGGTCCAGATATTGCAGAGCAAAGATAACACGTCCTCGCTATGCTTCATCCAAATTCCTGAAGCACAAAACGCTGGCCTTATAAAAGGTTTGTGGTTTTATGCCACTAAAATTAGGGAAGTGTGTCAACAATGATTTGCAACTGGAACAACAGCTGACTTTGAAAACAGTTGAGAAGACTTAGACATATGGCTTCTATTAAGACTGAAGAGAACCAAGGATGATTTCGAGATGTTATAGTTTTGTTTTTTACATTTTTTATTCTTCTGGTATGTTTTATAGCCCACCAGACAAGGTCATTTTTGAAGGTCTATTGAGAACTCTAGAAAAATGAAATGGTAGACTCACTATAAGTAGGATGGTTCAGGATCGCGTGGCATGTTCTGTCTCGTAAACCATGTCTAGCATGTTCACTTATTGTCTCTTCTGTAGGACATTATGCTGGGATCTGGCTCACTAGAAGTGTCGGAAAGTCATGTGCCTTGCGAAACACCAGTGGATTAGTAGTCAACATTCATCCTAGTGTAATGCCCTCCCCTGCAGTCTCTGAGAAACCAAAAATCACATATTTCATACTCGATGCATTCAGGTTTGGTGAATCGCACACATTTGCATGAGTTTGGAAGCCAGGACTCCTGCCAGGGCTGCACTGCCTGTGCCTCCAAGGGCAAGACAACCGTGGAGGACTCTGGGTCTTCCATGTCAAGCTGAACAGGGAGCTCAGTTCCACTCGCTCATTTTGTGAGCATCCTGAAACAGGACCACCATATTGCTGATTCAAATTATAGTGGGCACTGCTTTGCCCTGTAGTCAGTGACAGACACAGTTTTCGGGGCATTTCCTGACTTCTTGTGGTACCGACTTCTAGATGAAGAAAAATCAACAGTTCTAAAGTGTGGATTGGGAGTCATTTTCTGGAGCTTAACTGCCAAATGGCTTCTTTGATCCTCTCAGTGATGGTGGAAGATTTTTAATACCCTGTGGGAAAACACTTCCTGCTAACCAAGTTAGAGGTTTTGCTTTCTGCAATGAAACCCTGATGACACACCGTTCTTTGGATAACAGCTAATAAGCACTTCCTCTCCTGAGATCTCCTGGACAATATACAACTGCCTCACCTTGATCGGTTCTCCATGGGGAGACATGACTTCGTCAGAGAGCTCCATCATCTTCAGCGCCATCAGCGCTATCTGGACAGCATGGGTGTCACTTTCTCTGTGCAATCCCCCGGCCACACAGTACGCGTCACCTATGGTCTCCACCTGCACATAACACACCTTCTGTATTTCAAATGAAAGTTCAGGAAGAATCACAACACACATTGTGTAGCACAACTTAAACTCATACGGCAGAAATCTCAGTGCTCAGACCTGTGGGAAGCCAGAGTAAACCAGATCCTCTCAGAAATGGCTTTCCCTTTCAGGAAAAGCACACATTTGGAGACCTCGCATCAGGACTTAGTGTTTTTCCATCCTCTCAGCGTAAAATATAGCGTCTAGCACATTCACCAGTCAATCAGTGTGGTATGAATGATGAGCAAGAATATTAACTGTTCTAAACATTATAGTGTTCAGAAGGATTTTGGGGTTCCTCATTGCGACTCTGAGCATCTACACGGATATTAAGCACATAGTGTAGAACCCAGGATGTCAGCTCAGGAGGGATAAGGGGACAGTGGTGCCTGGGGGCTACCAGAAATCAAGCTATTTACACAAGCCCCAACAACGTTTCAAGGTTGTTGCTTCTGCCACAGGTGATTGTATCTGTCTGTGTTCCGGATTACAGACAGCTAATAGTTACCTTAAATCCATTAAATTTTAATTGTTAGGAGCACTTTTCTCCTCTAAATATTTTTCTGTGACTTTTCAGGTCACAGCACCCTTCCTATGCAAAGCCTTGCCTGCGGGGGGAAGGAGAAGAGAAAGCATGAGAGGAAGGAAGACAGCCTCGCAGCAACTCCCTAGACTCACTTTCACGCAGACTGAACGCTGAAGCCTTCAGCGCCCTCAGCCTTCTCGACCTGTCTACTAATTCCTGACATCGTTTGCTCACCTTCTCTCTCATTCACTATGTTCCAATCCTTCAAACATAACAAACACACTCCCACATCATACTTTGGATCTCCCTTGAGTAACCACTCGCTTGCCCGCTATATCCTAGGGGATCTGCTAAACATCACCTAATGAGACGCCAGCCGTGACCACTATCCATAAAATAGCAGTCACGACTTGCCCTTTGCCCACTACCCGTTTTATAAAAAATGAAATCTATAACAAATAAAATCTGTTTTATTTTCCTCCAAAATATTGCACCAATTGGAGCACTATAAATTCCCTTACTAGTTTATGGTACTTTTCTGCCCCAATAGAATCTAAGTTCTCTGAGTCTATTTCAGCAGCTCTTACATTGCCAGTGTATTCCATGGCTATTAGAAGAAACCAGGCAGCGATCCCACATCAGCTTTCCTGCAGCAATGAGCACAGAAAAAATGCTTCGCATGGTGGCTACTGCATCACAGGGGTTCAATGAATGTTACTGCCTGCTCTGTCACCCCCGCCCCGGGAGGTGGTAACCTCACTCCCACTTGCTGTCGGTGCCTATTCTCTGGCCTGTTATGGCCCCTGGCTGGGCTGAAGTGCAATGAGCCATCCATCAGGTCCTATGAAAATCTGGCCTTCCTCAGCACCAGGCATTTTCTCCCTCTGCACATGAATATTTCTCACAGGACTTTGCCCACCCACGTTGGCAAATGCTGGATGACCAGTAAAGATTTGCTGAAACAATGAATAAACAGAACCTAAAATAAATGGAGAAATGAGCAAAAGACTCAAAGACAGGAAGAAGATGAAATGCAATCCCCAGTGCGCTCAGGAATAAATAGGCCTAGAATAAATAAGCTCGCCCCTGCCTTGGAAGGCATCATACTCTACCAGACAATGTGCAAGCCTTCTCTCTATTGCAGGTGTACCCCGTGATTATGCCTGATTATTTGCAGCTGTCCCCAGGTATTTTCAAGCACAATCAGAAGCGAATAAGGCAATAAGGACTAAGTACAGAAGGGTATGCACTCTCTGGCTTGAGATTCCCTGGATTTCTCAACCTCTGGGGCTCCCAGGCTAGGGAGAAGCAGAGATTCTGGATACGTGACACTATTGCTTCTGCAGAGCAATCACAGCAGTTGGCAAAAAAGAACACAACTTCCCTCTCATAATTTCAAGAGGAGACATGCTCAAGATGGAAACTATCTACAAATAAATATAGTAAAATCCACAAAAGGCCATCAAGTTTAACTGAAGCTAATTATTTTATCTGTCATATTACATGACCTTCTTTTTTCCCAAGGGAATCATAGCTCTGTCTGGAATTTCCTGTTAGAAAATTTAAAAAGAAAGGTTTTACTTCAGGCATCTAGATTGGAACAAAGCAGGGGCTTATGCAGTCCCACAAGTAATGATTGTTTCCTCTTTAGGAGTTGATTTATTTCATGTTGGATTAAGCTCTGAAATGCCAGATTTCCATGTGGCAGATTAAGAGATGATTCAAGTCCTGTCAATGTGAAGCATGTTTTTTTCTTAACGCTTTTAATTTGCTTTTTTCAGCAAATAGCTGAAAAAATTTGAAGTTTAAAGTAATAGGCAGAATGTGAAATCACTTCATTGGCTCTCTTATGGATAAGTTATTTTCATTATGTAAAAAAAAAATTGATAATATTTCTTAAAATAGCTGATTACAAAGGAGCAGACAAAACCAAACCAAAACAAACCCTAGAAACTAGACTGTAGAGCTGAGGCTACGAGAGGGTGAAGGCAGGGGTGGTGGGGATAGAGTTGGGGGGTAAAGAATATAGGGGGTGAGGGAAGGAAGTAAAGGAGGAAGGGGATGCAAATGGATTATGGGTATTGTGGCCATGGTGTGTTGTAATAAGTTACAATTGTGGAGGTGTGAACCTATGGTCCTAAATTACACTGTGTTGTAAATCAACACTACTTCAATAAACAGAATAAAAAACTTTTTATATGACACAGTCATTGTGCTTCCCCAGGGTCTGAAATGTCGCCTGCTACATCCTAGGTGCTCAGTAAATCCTATCATCTGACAAAGAACAGACACTACTTACCATAATATTTACCAAAGCACTGCTCATGAAAATTATGGGATATAATGCAAATTAGTTATTCTTATGAATGCTGCAGTTGGGTATTGCTTCCTGTTTTAGAAATGAGGAAGATTATTTAATTTCCTTGGTTTGTAAAGTAAGGTAGGGAGCAAGATTTGAAAGCAGGCCCCTCTTCTTCAGATGCCTCTGCCCTTGTTCTCCATAATAAAGCCTTAAGTAGGTGACTTAGATTTCTGTTAACCAGCCATGAAAGCTATCACTCTATCTCAGTACTGAATTAATCTATGTAAAGACAATCTATATAATGCCCATGTTTCGTTACTTTTCCAGATGCAAAGGGTAAACTTGGCCTGTATATGTTACACGGTGAAGTATCTCATGCTTCGTAATTCAAGTCAGTTTTCATAATTAGGTGTCTCCTGTTCACTGACTTTTGACCTTTACCTTTCTGCAGGTGCTAAACCCCATCCTCCACATAGTCCCTTACCCTCAATACCCATTCTATGAGAAGACACTGTGGCCATTCTTGCAGGGAATGACTATCTGCCTCCGAGCAGAGCAGATCCAGAACTATTTGCAGAGACCCCTCAAGCTCAAGGCACTGCCTGCTCAGGTCAGGTATGAGAAAGCCTTTGTATTAGAGCTCAGGCCCCAGTGGTAGTGTTTTATCTCCATGACTTTTCTCAAGGAGGGCCACGACCTGCCCCACCCGTACCTTGTAGACATCCAGCTCCCCGCACTGCCGGTCGAAGCGAGTGTAGAGTGCGTTGAGCATGGTGATGACCTGCAGGGGTGAGCACTGTGAGCAGATGGCCGTGAACCCCACGATGTCTGAGAACAACATGGTGACATTATTGAACTTCTTGGCTTGCACCACCTGCCCCTGCCACAGCTGCTGTGCAACCTCGCAGGGGAAGATGGAGCACAGGAGATCAACAGTCTTCTTCTTCTCCTCCTCCAGGGCTTGGTGCGCTTGCTCAAGGGTGGCCTTCAGCTTGCCCAGCCTCTTCTTCAGGCCATCTTGGGCCCTGGCTTGTTCCCCTATCAAGACCACATCCCTCAGGGCATTGTGAATCGGGATGTCTGAGAGATAGAGCCCTCGCCCTGTAAAATCTTCCAATCTGTCCACACAGGGTGACCCTAAAAACAAGATGGCGCTGGATTCCACAATGTAGATCATCTGGCCTTTGAGTTCCATAACCTGTGAATCAAAGACAAACCAGTTGCAGTTCATGAAGCTGCCAACATCTTTTTTGAGACAAAAGGAGGGCAGGGGAAGTAGGTAGAGTGATAATCCCTTTGTATTTGAGCTCAATTTTCTCCACCTGCTGGCAGAGAGCAATGGGCACTCTTATAGTTCCAGCTTGCTTTGAGTTCTAACACACACAGAGATGTGAAGAATATAGTGGAATATAGTCTACATAGAAATCATGATTGTCAATGAACAATGGCCAAAACTCTTGCTTCAGTGAGTTCTTTCTATGTAGAACTGACGTGTTTGCCACTGTGCTGTCTCCATCATGCAGGCACCAGGAATGACAGTTCCAGGAAGCCTCAGGAGAAGTGAAATTGCACATGATTATCTGGGATCGCAAGATTCACTTGCATGACGAGGACACATATGTCCTCTTGTTAACTACAGCACAGCCTCTAAAGCAACCCCCATGTCCCTCAATAGGGGTCTGATTAAATAAAGTAGAGGACAAGCATATAAAGGGACACCACAAGCCTTGGAAAAAGTGAATAGACCTGTATCTAGTGTCACCAAAGCATGCCCAGAGGATGGAGCTTAGTGATTTAAAAATAAAATCATAAATAGTGATCGGGTTGTTATAAAAATGTACATAACTAAGGATTTTGATTTTTTTGATATTGAAAGCTTTAAGTGTTATCTACTTTCAAAACATTTTGCTAGAATATCTTTATGCTAAAGAGTAATAGTTAGCTTCATTTTGGGGATCAACAGTGGGTCTGATAATAATGTATCTAAACATCCAGTGCATCAGCCTCTCTACTAGCTTTGTACTGTCAACTATGATTTAGCGAACTCTCTTTTCAAAGGCTAAATAATCACCAAAGTTCTCTACCCTGAAATGACAGAATATTCCCCCAAACACATTCTGTCACAGTCCAACAAGTTATTGATTTTCCATGTCTATTAAATATTGATGAAAAATCCATTATAACTTCCTCCTAAAAAACAGTCATTATTATTTCTTTATGTAGAACCACTTATGATTCCAATTAAGTCAGGTATTGACGACTGAATACATATTTTTATATAATTTAACTAATACAGTTATAAAATACTCTAAAAAGATTTTTAAGATTTATGTTTTTATTCATCCAAGAACTGGGGTACAGGTCAGAAGTTTGGGGGGGTAAAAGGATCCACCAGAGATAGAGTGGGGAGCAGAACAGGCAGATCTGACTAATATACACTGCTGAGGGGAGCAGTGGGTGAGGCAGGAGAAGTCTGCTGCACCATGTGGGTTCCCTCCCTGGCCGGCAGCATGGATCAAACTCATGCTTCAGTGGCTGCAGTTTGCTTCATAGTGCGGTGCTTAACCCACTGCGCCACCAGGGCAGGCCCTCTAATAGGATTTTTAATGATCAACTATATTAAATGGCTATTTATGAAGTAATGCATCAAGTAACTAAGCAAATGGAAGTATTTCACAGAAAGCATTCTGTTTTACATTTATTCAACATTAAAATTGTATTAGAATTTGAAACATGTTTTCTCCAAATACTTGAAGTGATCGACATATATTTTTACCTTTCTGTTTCTAAGAGGATGATAGACTCTATTTCATATTCCAAATACTACGCATTCCTTACCCGTGAAGATTTCTTCACCGAGTTGTCCCATCTTCTCACTCGGACCACAAATTGCATATTCAACATCGTCATGATTCCACTAAAGGTTTGACTGATTTTGGGGGTCAGAATTTCAAAATACTCTTCAAAATGAGGCTTGCCTTGAACGTCTCTCCTGTTCATCAGTCTTCGAATGCCATTGCCAAATTGTAAGATTATCATATCTTTGTCAAACATGAAGTGGAAGGGAAAGGTCTTACAGAAGAGAGAAGTGGGGATCACCAGTGAGGACTGGGGTTTGCCAGGAGACATGGAGAGCTTGGTGCTTTTGATGTGAACGGAGTACAACAGATAAGGCTGATTAATAAACTCGCTGCAGTCGCTAGGAAAGTGGGAGGGGATTAATAACACTTGCACTTCAGTTTCATACAATATGTGAGCAGCTGCCTTAATGATGCCTGGGAGAATCAGGGACGTGATTTTCTTAGGGAAGAAATAATAAACGTTCAAGAAATCCTGATCCTTGTCCAGGCACAGAATGGATGCATCCTCAAGCCTGCCTCTCTTTTCTGCTTCTTGGCAGTGGCTACTCTGCTTCAGAAGGGTGCTGAAGCTGTTCAAAAAATCTTTGAGGGTCCCCCCAACCACCCCTAGGATGTGTTCATCTTCCTCATAGCATATTTTAAACAGCTCTTCACCGAGAGATTCTTTGACAGTCTCCACTGGAACTCCTGAAAGGACACAATACACCTTCTGCCACATCAGACACGCCATTCTGCTAGTGTTGTGCTGTTACCACTATTTTTAACATTGCTTAATTTGATTATTCAGTTTCCTTTACAGCTGGTACAAAGAGTTCCAACGAAATTAACCACCTATATTCAAATGCGCTACCAAGATTAGTATCTAAAGTTCTGACAACTCCACGTAAAAATCCCAACTCAGTTAATTAAAAAGAATGTGCGAGCTTTCATTTCCTTTAAACTTAACTTTATAAGAATGATTGGACTTCCAAGGCCAAGTCTCTTTCAAAAAAGCTCTCCCACTTTGGTGTAGTACAGTGAAGAGTACCCTATTCACTTCCAGGGTCTCCCGAAATATAAGCATCAGACACAGCGATTAATTTAAAATCAGTTACTTTTTTGTAGATAGTGCATAAAGTCATTTTTTAAGCAAAATAACTTTGTTGTTTAAGGCTGCCTGAATGAGTATTTGTGTGGAATAGTTTATTTACTTTCTCCAACTTCTCCTTCCCTTCCTTTATTCTTTCAACTTTGTGTGCCAAATTTTCTCCCGTGAGACAAAGGAAAAAAATCAGTGCCCCTTTTGCTGTGCTGTTCCAATATGTGGGGGTGATATTTAGATAGAGCCTGACTCTTAAGGAGGGGCTCAATATAAGTTATCATCATCACACCATCAGCAGCACCAACCAAAGATCTAACTTGTTGGTCCACGTACTCAAGCTTTGAAAAGGAGAATGTTAATCATCTACTTTCCCCTCTGAACTAATTGTTAATATGAGAGCACTATTAGCCTTTTCCCAGAATAGCTCCCAATATTTGAAAAACTTCTCATTTTTATTCCTTCTCTTCTCCCTTATTAACAAATAAAAAAAATCCTCTGTTTTACTTTGCATAGAAGTTTTGACAATTCCTGCAACAAGAAACAGTTAAAGTTAACACCAAAGCATGTAAATGTCTGAATCCTCTCCCCATACTGTTTTTTCTACTTCTCAGCAAATAAATATTACTAGGAGAGGAAATGCTTTAAGTCAAATAACATAAATAAGAAAGTAAGAAAAAATCTTATCTTTTATGGTAACAACACACAATATCAAACACTACACTGGAAGTGATGAGTATACAAATATCAGCACTTAGGAGAAACAGGAGAAATATTGTAGTCCTGCAGGTAAATATTTTCTACAAATAGAAAATATTAGTTTATATATAAATATTAGTTCTACAGATATGATTACTTCCTAATGTACATACTGAAGCAATTTTATTACCTGCTGCAACTGCTTGGTCAACAATTATTTTTTCAAAGTCTTCTCTTTCCAAAGATTTCCTGAAAATATTTCAATATCTTAAATTAGACACTGACAGTGAAATGTCATCACTTCAGATCATAACCCACAGAAATCATGGAAAATAAATTACCTTTTCTCTAGAGGGAACCCTTGATCTTTGCATTCATAAGAAAAAAGTAGGTACGACCCAGAACCACGTCAGAAAACCACATTACATGAGAGATAGTGTCTCATCATCTTTTATGAACCATTACCTTTCAAATTAACTTTAGTGAGGCTTACACTAAAAGGTTCCCACTGGCAAGGAATCAAGAATATGAGAAATGGCCAAGAGGGACTGGAAATAAAACATCTCAGAATTAATTTTCTGATAACCCAACAAAGAAAAACTATTTACTGATTATTCACTTTTAAGAATCACTATTTTTCACTACAAGAAATACATATTTTGCTTTTGAATTTTCATTATATATATTTAAATTTCAGACATCTTTACATTAAAATTTTACTCTTGACCTTGTATAAAAATTAGAAAAAAATTATTCTTTATTCCATTACTCTATTGGTTTCTAATAGAGCAGAAGTTGAACACAATATGATAGCACATATTTTAAATGATAGAAGGTTTTGATAATTTCAGCTGTACAACTTGTTGACTCTTTCTTGGTGATTTCTGATGATGATGACTAATTATGATCAAATTTGCCAAGCTACTAAAGCATATTAGAAGATATCCAAAGTTTATTTGTGGTTCAATCTGCCATCACACACGGCAAGTTTACAAACAGGCATAAATCTAAAATTTTCAGCAGGAGTCTAAAATTTTCAGCAGAAACATGATACATGTTTTGAAGAGAAAATAATTTCCAGAAGGAAAATTGTTTACTACTTTATCACATTAAGGTATATTGCTTATAATCATTTAGAATACTAGGTAGAATAATATTATTTAAGTGGTTGAGGATCATTATATGGCATTATAGTTTGAATCTAGACATCCCTAAACTCTTTGTTATGTACTTTATATTAATCCATCTTCATATTTGCCTCTTCTTTCTCATTAGTACAATTTCTATTTTTGTTTCTAACGTATGAGCAAAATGTGTTCAGAGAGCTCTAAGTCTGCCAATTCCCAACGCCCGTGATACGGATGTGAGAAAGCTTAGCTACTCCAAACAGAATGTAGAACGAGTCAAACTAAGTTCACTATCAAAACAAAAAAAGCAAAAGCTTGCATGTTCACCAGTGAGTGTATACATGAACACACCACACACATACATACATCTAATGATGCAATCAAAAGATCCCATAGAATGAAACAAAGGCAAAGCTTTCTACAACTAACACATAGAAATACCACAATGACTATACTAAAACTCATTCACTTTTAAAAAAAGGAGAGGCTCAAGACCTTCATTTAGGGACAGTTTGTTGTTTAGTATATTTGTCTTTACAAAAAGGAGTTAAGATATGGTCACTGGTTAGCACTGAGAGCAGTAGATATGGCAGCTGACTTGCCTACATGAAGATGGAGGGCAAAAATTCCCAGAAACAGAGTTTATCCAGAACAAAAACAGAGTCTATGCAAAGCAGAGAAGTGCCATTTAGCCAATCCGCAGGGCATCTTTGGAAAACATGAATCCTTATCTTATTTCAACAACTCAGTAATTATCACTAAGACAAATAAAAGGAAGGATCATATCTTGGGGAAATCAGGGAAGTGGTAAGAGATTTTTTCCAGGTTTCCAAATAAAATGAGGTGTTTTTTTTTTTTTAATTTTGATATTTTCAGAAGTGATATTCTGCTGGGATCATATCCCAGCCAAATGTCCGCATCTGACTTAGAAACATTTCAGAGTGCAAAATCCCGAGAAGAGATTCTGAGCGAGCAGGACTGCCAAGGACTCAGGGACAGACACAGCAGCGAGACTAGGACTGGAGCTGTCTTATCAGCTGACTGAGAATTCAGGTCAGAGGCTTTCTGGAATGCTTTTCATATCACTTCTGTAAACAAACTTCTGTCACAATCATAGATTCACACCCTCTCCTTCTGGATCCATCCATGACCCTTTCTTGACTTCCTGCTGCCTGCATTCTGGGCCAGTTAGCCAGCCAGGAAAATTAAGCACAGAAAATCCACAGAGGACATGATTCATTCAGGAGTAACAGACAGAAGAATGAATTTATAAAATTTTGTGGACCATGCTATTATTGGTTTGCAAAACTTTAATATTCAATTCTGCAAGTTTGATCTCAATTTACTCTAAGATCATTCACAAGTGAAATTATTCTTGAGTTTTGAGTAAATCAAAAACAATGTTGCTTAAGTTGTCCATCAGCAGGAAGTGTGCAAACGTCTACCTGAAAAATGAACTACATAAATAAAATTTTCAATAAATTACTTTATTTATTAAGCCTCTGTTGAAAGCTTTTTAAAAGAACATTTTAATAACAAAATACAAGAAGAAAGCATAAATGGAGCTGAAATTCACTCAGCACATAACAGCATAACAAAGTTGGTTATGAGAGTACAAAAACATTTCCCTAAAGATTAACAAACATGCCTTATCTGTTGTTAAATATTTTAGAAATTTTCCCTGAGTAGAGAAGATTATTTCTTATGGGAGCTTGTTCAAATTCTCAATATATGGCAACATGTCAAACTCATGGACTGAAAAATCAGAGCTTGAAATTCAGTTCTGTCTTTCTCTGAAGTTCTATAAGATCCTTAACATTTTATGTACATCCAGGCTAAGGGGTGTGTAAAATGTGAAAAATAAGTGCACTTATTTCCATATTAGTAGCAGCTAAAACACCAGTCCAGCTTCTGGCACACCACTGATGTTTTCAGTAGTTTTGTCTATTAGTAATAGTATTAGTGAGGGTTACGGGAGGTCTGTGTAGCTAGAATGAATTCACTTACCTGTTTTCTTTTATTTTGTGTCTTGCCAATGTTCTTTGAAGAGCAAGGTTCAACCGCTCAAACTTAAAATTGAAAAGAAAAGTTGTAAGTATTCCCTGAAAACTTAATTCAAAGTTTATAGTTAAAATTCATCCTGAAAGCTTGTTAAGAAGCAGCAGAAATGTTACTACTTGAGCGATAAGTGAGATAAATTCACACTTTGGACATAAGGACTGATTTTCTATGGATTTTTCAAAAAATTTTTCTATGGGAAGAAACAGTGAGATTCATCTGAATTTGGGTGCATGTTATGGCCACAAATGGGTGGTCTTTCAGGTAGGCACGAAATAGGGCCAGGCTGAGTTGGATCCCCAGTAGAAGACTCTGGTTTGGCAATGTCAGGTCTTCCATGACAGAATCATGGGCATCACTTCCTGTGGGTCAAGAAGTCTCTTTGGAAGTTCTGCCAATACTTCCATCTCAGTGTGGCACAGGCAAGGGCTCTGGATTACTCACTAAAACTCTAGGGAAAAGATGCTGTTATTCTTTCCATTTTAAGATAAGGAAGCTAAGGCTAAGAGGAGTTAAACAGTGCCCAAAGTCATAAAGTCCATTAACATTCAGGGTCCTTCTGGAAAGAATTCAAGATCTTGAGCATTTTAAGATTAAATACAATTTAAGAACATGATTCTTTAAAAAAAAAAAAAGTCTTTATGTTTCCAGGAATATTTGGCCCCTACTATAATCTTGAAAGTGAGAGCAAAATCTTCTTTTACAGTTTTTCAACTATCAGTAAAAATTCCAAAGGACAAACACTCACCTCTGGGAAAATCAGTTTGCAAATACTCTCTGCTAAAGTGTGGAGATAGACTCGGCTCCTACTGGTCTTCCTTTGAGGAAGACTTCCTTGGGCATTCTTCTCAGGCAGGTCCTGACAGATGGGGGCAGTAGCTTCACAGCTCCCAGAGCTTCCTGTTGCTTCCCCTGAGGACTCTTTAGGCACCTGCCCTGGTGCCATTAAGGAGAACGGGCAGTCTCCTGTAATCTTGAGATCCTTCAGCTTCGTGCAGAACATGATGGCGGCGGGCTCTCTCCTGAAGCAGGGCTCCTCCTGGGGAGCTGGCCTTATGTGGGACTGACAAATAGAAGCCACCCTCAGATCAAGGACACTGGAGATGTGGGGAGACCCTGAGCAGTAGAAAGAACAGGAAGAGGGGTGATTTTATACACCTATGAAAACAGACAAGGACAGGCGAGAGAAAGGAAAGACCAAGTCATGTCATTTTCAAGGGAAAAACCAACCTGGAGAAAAGGTCAATTATAAAATGAATGTAGCTTTGGCAAAAGATCTTTATTTAAGGTGTATGTATTTTAGTAGACTGGCAAAATGCTTGCTTTCAGTATTTTTCAAACAGAGTATAATTTTGTCCAAAATATCTTTAACCTAAACTACTGATTTTCAATTTTATAACCCATTTGGTCTAAACCCATTTGATTCTTCATGAGTAGAACACTATGGTTTTATGACAGAAGCTAAGTTTAGATCTGGTTTATTAGTGTTAATATTACTGTGTTCTTATTGTGATTTTTTCCTTAAAATAATCAACAAAGCATAAAACAATGTCTCCAATACAAACATTATATATGTATGTGTGTGTGTATAGTGTGTGTGTATATACATATATCATATTCAAGTTTATCTTTTCAGACCTGAAATAGACTTTCAGATAAAAATATTAAATTGAACTTAATAACCATAAAAAAGGATTCTTGCCTATAAACAAAAACAATTTTAAAATATCATCAAAAGGTGGGGCCTCCCTGGTGGCACAGTGGGTTAAGTAACACACTATGAAGCAAACCGCAACCACTGCAGCACGAGTTCGATCCCTGCGGCCGGCCAGGGAGGGGACCTATGTGGTGCAGCAGACCTCTCCTGCCTCGCCCGCTGCTGCCCTCAGCAATGTGTTTCAGTCAGTCTGCCTGTTCTGCTCCCCACTCTGTCTGGTGAATCCTCTCACCTCCCGCAGCTCTGTCCTGTACCCCAGCTCTTGTGTGCATAAATAAATAAATCTTTAAAAAAAAATCATCAAAAGGAAAAAAGCTTTTTTTTCCCAAAGAAACTCTGGTCTCTAAGAACGTTAATTTTAAACGTGTTTTAGAAAAATTCTCTTGATGATACTGGAGTAAACCCAGAAGGTCTTCCGAGGGACCCACTGGGCCATTCTTGCATGGTCTCCCTGGTACTTTTATTTTTGCTGACCTTGTAGTCGTGAATGTACCAACACTGTAAAACTCACTTATCAACAGTCATTTGTCATTGTCACCTTAACTGTCTGGGTGTGAATTCAGCTTATCAAGAACACCAGATGGTCTTTATTAAACACAAAAATGAATGGAAAAAAACCCACATTTACTTATTTCCCACCCCCACTCCCAACCCCCCTCTCCCCAGTGCCTGGGCTCTCTGTACTTACATCACAGAAACCCTTGAATCCTCACACAAACCAGTTGCTACAGGTATTATTATCCTCAAATGGCCATAGGCTGAAATGTTTAGGTCACTTTCTTCATTTGAAATGCTAGAAAATGAAAGACAAACACTGGTCAATATATTTGACTGTAGACTACTGAATTTTCTATTAACCCAAACATATTACTAAATTAGGCTGTTTCTAAAATAATCAAGCTTAGTTTGTATACTAGATTTAATTTGTAAACACATAGTTTACAAATGTATATGAAAATGCAAATAAGAACATAATTTTCCTATTTATCGACCAATGGTATTTGATTCATCCAGGAAGAAGCCTTACACTTCAGATTTAAGAAATGGAGCTCAAACTTTTTCTTTTTTCCTCTTTCTTTTCTAAGTGCCACTGTGCTCTTAACAGGTTCCTAACACAGATAAGCAACAAACTGTAATTTATCACAGATAAGTTATCAAATAAGTTTAGAACAATAGACAATTCACTTTCTGCACTGGGACAAATAAGAAAGCCAAACTCAAGATGTGCCAGCCTGTGGGGACACAGGGATACGGGCGTTGGGGAAGACCACGCATTGTGCCAGGCTAACGAAGCCGTGGCACTCTCTCAATTTGTACCCAGACCTAGGATCACATGTCATTTACGAATCTTTAAGAGATCTAAGGAGGATCCTGCGTATGCATGAGCGGAACATGTTTTGCCAGAACAGGAAAGGAGCTGTCTAATGCTGCAGGTTATCGATGGTTTCTTGGACTCTGCAAGACCTAAAGACCTGAGACTCTTCACCACATTTTGGATAAGGCTCCATTTGACAAACATCTGTTTCTTAGTTAATACATCTGACATAACTCTGTCTGCAGTGGTCAGCAAACTTTCTGGAAAGGACCAGAGAGTAGACACATTCAGCTTTGGAGATCCTAAGGAGCCACGCATCTCCACCACTGCAGCATGAAGTGGTCATGGCTGATCTGAAAAGGCACAGTCATGTGTCCTAAAAAGACCTGTTAGCAGAATCAGGCTGAGGATTTGGCCCACAGGTCATAGTTTGCTGACCCCTATTTGTACAAAGCTGGGCAAGTAAACCGAAACATTTCAACCAAAATATAATTTTGACTGTAGGACCAGTGTTACATCACGTCCTTTACCTGCTCCCACTCCCAAAACAGCATCCTATGTGGATCTAGTTTTGTATAACTTAAAAGTAATAAAAGAGTATCATAGGTAATGTTAAATATTTATTTAAGAAATTATAACATCCTTTTATATTAACTTTAAGGAAAAAGACTTGGATTAACTAAATGTCATGATCTTTACTACATCAAAATACAGCTACAATATAACTAGAAGAAGAGGATGCTGAAATAAAAATCAATAAAACCAGATGATCGTAGGTTGGACATGATGAAGGTATAGAACTATTTCCTAAAATAAACTATTCTGGTTCATAGTAGACTTTTAATACTAGGTTTAGGAGTCTGGAATAATACAGAATATGATAAAGTCTTCCATTAAGCTTCATTTCATTAACATTGAATTTCAACCTTTGTCCCGAAACCCAATATTTTTATTCTCCACTGCCTAGATTCAGGCTGGTTGTAGCAGGCTATGATTGATTGGTAGTCAAGCTGCCTTGAAATTCTTTCTTTTTCTGTATTGCACAGTGCTATAATTCCCAGTAAATGTGTTTAACAGGTTTTTTTTTTTTTAATGGAAATAAAAACAGCAACAGGGAAGTTGTGCTTCAAGATCGGTTAAGTGTTTAGTCTCATTAAATCACATATGTATAAACAAACTAATTAGCATTCTTCATCTGTTCAGCTGATGAAATTACATATGAAACAGATGCACACAGGGCTGATACCTTGGAAACCTGCATTTGCCTTGCATTTGCCTGCCTGGAATAGAGAATACATTCTTCAACTTAGTAGTGAGGATATTTAGGCGTACCCTTAGCAGCAATTTTAGCAAACGCTTCAGTCAGTCACTGCAATGAGTACAGAAAGACTGGCTGCAGAAATCAAAGTAACCTGGCAAGGCAAAAACATATTAATTAAAGCAACAAGTTTGGTGACACGACCTTGGCAAACATGGAATGCATGTTCTCAGAGATCCAGAAAGGGATCAGTCATTCCCAAAGTTGATGATTAAACAGCTTTCAAATATATTAAATGCTCTCTACCTATTACTAGTAAGTGATTAACTCTGCTATGGTGAGAATATGATTCAGCTCTGGCTTCATATTAATAAGTAAGATGCATTATTGTTTACGCAAGAGAGATGTCTAACATTTCAACTTTAAAAATTCATTAAGCACAGAAATTCTGTTTCTCTATGTAAAGGGCCCTAAGGAAAAGTCCCTAAAGGTACTCATGTTTTTACAAAAGCAAGTCTTTGGTTTTCTTGTTTTTTGACTTTCTTTTTTTCAGGACAAATTGCTGAGTTTATTTTTCGACAAATAAATTGCAAAGGAGGAAAAAAATATGGAGTAGATACCTGGAAAGATACATTCCTGGGCACATATCAATCTGTTGTAATATGGCAATCTTATTTGGATCCCGATTCAAACAAGCTACAAAAAAGTTTTCATTCTCCAAAAATTGAAAAAAAAATTGAATTCCATAAATCAGCCTTTGAAAAATGTGTTTCTTTTCACTTTGCAGTAGGGAATATTTATAGACCTTACCCAGATGATATATCAGTAAAGAAAGAAAAATTGATAAGAAAACTGGTGAGAACATCCAACTTTCAGTCCAAGTATTAAGTTTAAAAAAAGCAAACAAATGGCATCCTCCCGCATGCCATCACTCCTCCCCAGTTTGGCCAAGATGTCTGTTTCCCCTTTTAGTTACACTTCTCACCAGATCAGGCCTCACGTGTCATGGGCATTTCTTGAAATCTTCAGTCTGTAATTCTCTGTGTTTTGTCTCCACCATCTATGGAGAAGCCCTCCTTGCTAAGCTCAATGATGAGCTCTTAGAAGGTAAAACTCAAGAGTTGTTTGAATTTTAACAAATTTGAATTCCTCCCGTTGGCACCTTTTTCATAATGTGAACTCCCACAGAGTCTAATACACTGGATTGCCTTCTGCTTCATTCACCCATTTTTATTTCTCTTTCTACTCGACAGGTATTTGTAGATGATATTATATGTCAGGCACTCCTATAGGCCATGGGGTCAGATCAATGAATGAAGGTCATCATCTGCCCTCATGGAGTTTAGAGTTCAGCAGGGAAACTACGTCTGACGCACAGTTCCAGGGTGACATGTGCTATAAAAGGGGAGGTATTTGGTGCCCCAGGAATGCAAACCTGCAAAGGAACCCCAGTGCAGGGGAAAGATCTATGAGCTGAGCTCTCACCCTGAGCCAGAGAAAAGAATTCCAGAGAGAACAGATGCTAGGAGGCCAAGATGGACCTTGTCGGGGTCTAGGAACTGAAATACTTCCAGAACACGGACCCAGGGAGAGGAAGGTGATCACGGTGAGAAATGAGACAGGGAGGGATGAGGGTGTTGGAGGACTCCGGCCACCATGTGAAACCAGTAGAAGCTCTACTTTGAAAGCTATCAACTGAATGACTAAGAGGTAAGAGTGTGCATAGACTCGATTGTATGTTGAAAAGATTATTTGGACTGTAAAATGAGAAATGGGTTAGAGTTAGACAGGTAGCTAATCTGGAATGACTTAAACAGTGACTCAGAATAAAAAAGTGGATCCATTCCAGAATTATTTCAGAGAGACAGTCCACAGGCCTTGGCTACTGACTGAACACGGGGGTGGAAGTAAAGGGAAGAATTATTTCTTCTGCCTTTACTTCTCTGTATCACAGCCAAGGAAAGACTCTAGGGTCCCTGGAGACCAATCAGAATGGTCCCTAATACATTATTTGAGTTATTCAGTCATAGCTAAGTCCAGGTTTGGGATCTGCAATACATAACATCTGTGGGAGTTGAAAGGCTCCAACTCTCCTGTCAGAACCTCCTTCTCCCCCAGTCCAGCCTTGGGGAAGCTGACTCCAACTGAAATTACAAAGCAAAGCGTTCAGTTTCCTAAAAGCTGAATTTACAAGCAAGTGAAAGCTTTCTCCTGCTACTTTTATAGAGTGGAACCGTCTTATCTCAACTTTTTGTAACTAAAGCTCATCCTGGTGACCATCCAAAGGCAGCAGGATCAGCTCTAAAGATAGCACCACTCTACGTCTAGGGAATAAACAAGTCAGAAGATGCCCTCTGGCTTGACGGCTTCACAGCAGTTAAAGTATGAGGCCAAAATTTCACTAACAATTATGATAATAATTAAGATAAATGATGGTTAACATTTAGTAAACTATATTAATATCTTATTAAAAATAAGATGGTGTGACCCACAATGGAATTAGGATACAATTCCATGAACCCTTTGAAATAACAGGAAAGTTTAGGATGCTGTATATTGGGGAGATTTTATTGTTAAGAATTAGCCTTTTGTGATTCTCGGTTTTTATGTCAAAATGGACACAGATTATTTTATCACAAATTATAGAACAAACCCCTTGAGCATATAAATCCGATGTTTATCATATGCTTATAAATGCCATGGTTATCACTGAAATTTGAATACGTGCATTTCATATCTCTTCAAATTAACTATCATTACCACGTATGATGGGAATTGATGGCTAAAAAGAAATCAGATAAACATTTCAATTCTTTGTTCTCAAAACGACTTTCTGTAGCGATCTCTAGTTCTCGTAACGGCTCAATTGCAAAAACAGTTTCTTACAAAAGTTCACCATTTAAAAACATTATTTACTAAAAATATAATAATTATTGTGACAGGAATTTAGGGAGAAATGCAGTCGTACTTAATTCTACAAAAACCATTCTGTCTTTTATCTATA
This sequence comes from Galemys pyrenaicus, assembly GCA_019455555.1. Lineage (NCBI taxonomy): Eukaryota > Metazoa > Chordata > Mammalia > Eulipotyphla > Talpidae > Galemys > Galemys pyrenaicus. The sequence continues at coordinate 464,164 of JAGFMF010012111.1, forward strand.
TTCAGAGCAATACTGTGCATTTCTGTAATGTGAACTTAGCTCATAAATGATCACGAGGAGGCAAATAATGTCACGTACAGTGGCGGTCATACACGGTCCCATCCACTCCACGTTCCTCCTCTCAGCTCTAGCGGACCAAACTCCCTGCCTTAGGGCTACAGTCACGTGCTGCATAAAGACATTCAGTCAGCTCTGGGCTCTCATGTGAAGGCAGTTCAGAGATACAGCCTTGGGGAGCAGTAACTATACATTCAAGGTTCACAGAAGTGCTGGCATGAAGTGCGTCCAACAAAGCAATCATCCCAGCGTGCACAGCTCAGGATATAACCCTGCTGTGACGCTGCGCAGAACTCTCCAGATCACCTTGGCTTTCTCCTTGTTGCTGTAACTGGGCAGGCTCAGTACTTTCTTACTGTCTTTTCCCATCAATCACTCTCACCTATCATACTACAAACCAGGCCTATCATTTATGGCAGAGCAGTACTTGTGAGAATTCAACCTTTTTAACTAAGCTGGAATATTTTTGGGGATCATGACTACTTTGGATAGTGCTCATAAGTGCTGGTGGTTTCGCCTTAACACATTTTCTTCTCTTATTTTGAGTGCACATTTTTTTTGCCACATATGAATTTTTTTCACATATACATGCTGTTAAATCAGAAATGACTATTATTCTCAACAATGTTTGATATAAATCACAAATAATGTGAAATCTGTCTTAACTATCTGGGAAAAAATGGCCAATAAGATCACATTCTCTAAGACTTGACAGATTTCAATATGATTGAGGTAACATAATCTGGTGAAACTTATAAAGTGAAAATAAACCCAAGATGATTAAACAATGGGAGAGGAACAGACTTCATTTAATGGCATGACAAAACTGATGATATGAAACATCATTACTTCACCATTTTCTCTTATTTTTAATTTTGGCCAGCCAGGAAGGTCTGGTTGTCTATTTTTGACTCTGTATGCATGCACACCTGCACTGACACACTTCTTCTTCAGTGATGAACTTGTCTGAGTTTAGATAGTATGGTCATATTGTACCCTGTAGAGGTTCACAGAATATGTGACCAGATAGCTACAGATAATTAGTACGAGAGCAAGGTAATACATACAGTCACGCAGATGCAAATAAATACAGGATATATTTAGTGTGAGCGGATTTCATGAGTGGAGAGAAATCAGGCCCACATGTAGCTGTGCCCTAAGGTGGAGGAGTTAAGCAGCCATGAAGATCTCAGGCTCTAGGCCCAGAACATCTGTGTGTGCGTCTTGCCTCCACCATTACCAGCCCTGTGACCTTACATAAGTTCTTCACCACATTTCACCTCAATTTTCTCCAACTGGAAAAAGTGAATACTAGCACAGCTACATATTAAACATGCTGTAAGAGCCAACGATTCTATCTACGCGAAGCCCTTGGTACAGTACCTGATGTCCCGTGTGTGGTGAGCTCACGCTGATGATCACGGGTCCTCCTGAGGAGGAGATACACAGGACAAGCTTCCCACGCCATCACCCAGAGTGTCACCTCGCCCATAAAGACACAGAATGGTGTCCAATTGGGGATGCATGAAGAATTAGAGAAAATCTATATGCACAGAGCATTGTACAGGAGAACCAGGCAACAAGTCACTGGAGATGTGACTATTTTCTCAGAAATATCCAGTAACAGTTTATACCTATGATACACCTTATCACTTTTTAAGACTTGCTTGAGGGAACTCTGATATGCAGTGAGACAAAGAACTGTCTACATGAAGAACATACCAGAAAGAAATAGCTATGTCAATACTTGGGTTCCCTTTACTGGATTATAAAAGAATAAAGTTTACAGCACAGCTCAGAGCAGTAAGATCCTCTATTTGTTTGTCTAATTCTATTTTCTAATATACTGCATGTCAAATTTCTCCAGTAAAAAGTTAGAATGTAAAAACTGTGGGATTATGCTAGATTTTAAACTCTTTCTCCTCACACTGCAACCAAACCTATTATTTAGCTCAATATTTTCCCTCAAACACATATGTGTCATTGATACATACTGTTTTCTGTAAATCTTGTTGTTTCTGGTTTGGAAATATTTTAAACAAAATAAACTCATAACAGTCAAGCTGAAACAGAAATTCTGTGGTATCTGATTTTCTTTTCCTGGAATGATAGATTGACAAATGAGTAATTATTTTCACACTAAGAATGTTGTAGTCAATCATAGTTTCTCTAAACTAAATGTTTAATGTTTTTCTCAACGGTTATTCAGTTTAATCTTCCTATCTGCTAATCTTCTCAAGGCTTACTTACTTTATAGAGGCTTAGGAGAAAGGTGAGGAAAGTGAGGAACTTACTACACATTAATTTGAGAATATTTGCAAAATCAAGGTAAGTGACCCAGAGTCCCATTAAAACAGGAAACATAGGGGTTTCTGACAAAAGTAAATTCTGGGATTAACAGTAAGTACAGAGGAAACTTGAATTAACATAATGAAGAAGTAATTGAGGAGATATCAAGGTCCCTTCATCCTTGATGGGAAGGAAAGAAAGAACTCCTGAGCACAGAACTCACCCCCGGGTAAAGGAAAGTCAAACTATCTGTGCTTCAATCTGCTACATTTGGGAAAAAAAGACTCTGGAAGATGTTATTGTAGTGACCATATACTGTAATCCAATCTTTGGAACTTTTCTTAAGCTCCTTGATAAAAGTGACTACAAGCTAATAAAACCATGAAAAATGAAGACTTGAAAACACTGCTGGAGGTGGTGCCTGTCCCAATCTAACCCCAAACAAGTTGTTCAAGAAATGTAGGCCACACAAAGAAAACTAAAGAGAGAAAACCAGGAACAGGAGAAAATGTACCAATGACAGAGCTGCACTGTGGTGATGTCTCAGGCGGTCAGGGCTAGACATGAGACAAGCCCCCACCACCACCCACTGGAGCAGAGGGTGGGAAACAATGCCGTGTGGGCAAAATTCAGGTGGCTAAGTTTTGTCCAGCCTGCGAGCTAGGAATGCCTTTATTTATAAAATGATAGGATAAAAATCAAAAGTTTCATACTACATGAGCATTATGTGAGATTCCAGTTTCAGTGTCCATAAATAAAGTTTCACTGGAACATAGCCAGGCTGTGATATAGTAAGAAATATATTAGACTCTGCTCCTGTTTCCTGGTCCTGGGCTCTTATGTACCCTTGGAATCTCCAAAGCCATAAATGTCCTTTTGTATGTTAATGAGGAAACTGGTACTGGGGACTTCAGGAGGGCCTGCGAGAGGCTCTGGGAACCAGGAATCCAGCCACCCAATTAGAGGGTTCGAACTTGGGATACCACTCAGAGCACTGGGAGAGTAGGTGGGGCTGGAGTTTGTGTTACCCACTAATGGGCAATAGTTTAACCAGCCATGCCCACATAATGAAGCCACCAAGGCATCTCCCAGCGTAACTTCTGGATTGAGATGAACAGATGGAGTGCCAGTAGTGTGGCTTGCCTGGCAAGTGCATGTGAGGACCAAGTCCACCCCACAGCCCTAATCTCTTCCATCAACTGCTCCTGAGTTGAGTCCACTGAGACTAAAGCAGTAATTTGGTAAATAAACAGTTGGGTTTTTTTCTGAATTCTGTGAACTATTCTAGCATTTAGTGAACCTGAGAAGGGGGTTCATTAGAACTTAGAGTCAGTTGACTAGAAGTCCCAGAGGCACAGATCTTTGACTGGCATCTCAAGTTGGGGCAGCCTTGTAGGGCTGAGCTCTCAATTTACGGACTCTTGACAGTAACTCCAGGTAAATGGTGCCAGAATTGAAACAAGCTATAGGACACCCAGCTGGTGTTAGGAGACATACTTGGTGGGGGAAACCCACACATTTGGTGTCAGAAATGAGGGGCTGAGGCTAGAAGAAAACAAGAATCTTTAGTTTTACAAGTTTCTTCATGTACAAACAGTCCATGGCTGCTGCTTTAAAACTAACTGTAGAGCTGAGTAACCAGGAGAGAAAGCACACAGGCAGCAAAGCCAAAAATACCCTTATCTTGTCCTTTTTGGAATCAATTTGCTGACCTTTGCTTTCCCTCCTGTGAGGAAGAGGAAGGGGGTAAGAGGGAAGAGGTCTGAGGAGGGAGGCGAGGAAAGAAGGGAGGTAGGGAACCTTTTAGGATTAGTTACATAAGAATGTGCAACACAGATTTGGTAACTTGTCATTGTTAGAGAGTGGAAAGGCTTTTCTGATTAGAATCAGTGCTTTAGGGTGATCTTGAGAAACAGGGACCTTCTTAGTCACGGGTAACAGTGATTATTGTTCAAGTTCTTCTACTAAAAAATATAGCCTGCTAAATATAGAAGACAAAAGAAAATGAAAGCTAAGACTGTGGCTTGCCAGTGAGGGAACAAGGTGCAATCTTCCTGAAACAGACATGAGAGAGCCTATCAGGGCACCAGTGACCTTGAACAGACTCCCTTTTGCAAAGTTTTACTTGACCTTCTCCGATTTTAGGAATCCAAAATTTTCTTTTAAAATTCTAGGAAAAAGACTAATTCTAATTAAATTGAAAGAAAAAGGCTATATTAATGTTGACACAGAAAAGAGTTGTATTTCAAATCTGACCTTCCTCTTCTACAATTACTACCCAACACTTCAGTCCTGGAGACTGGAGAGGAAGTGGTTTTTCTACAGGTTCCTGGGGCCACAGACCCCTGATGGACTGAAGGCCTCCAGTGTCAAGAGCTCTGTACTGTCTATTTCTTGAGAGAGAACAGATCCTGTGACAGGACACAGAGCCTTAAAGCTGATGCTGGAAGCAGGTCAGCAAAAGAAAGGCAGCAAAATCTAATTCAAACTCAGTATCTTCTAAGTTTTCACATAGTGATTCATTTAGAAGAAATCACTAGCAGAAACGAATTTGGATTCTTGAAAACGTGCTTTGCAGGTATATGTCTGGATACCAAGGCCGAGTTCTTTCCCATTAGATCCCAAGCCACAACTATACACACTGAAAGCCTTCTCCCCTGCAGTTGATTCAAAATAGGAAAGTTTAAAGAAACCAACCACTTCATCGCAAACCCCAAACAATTTTTTCTTTTTCATTTTAGTATCCCTTACAGAAAAGCCAACATAAAAACATAGGCATTAACATAACAGAAATTAGAATAAGAAGAGTTGTTAGAGATCATTTATTACAATTCTTCCCCATTGACAGATCTATCTGTCTGTCAGTCTATCTATCTATCTATCTATCTATCTATCTATCTATCTATCTATCTATCTATCTATCTATCTACCTATCTATCTTTAGAGGTCTGCATATTATCTGTAGAGAGAAACTACAAGAGTTGTTCAAGAATTTTCTATTGCAATTCTTCACATTTTCAGGGGACAGAAGTTCAGATTTCAGTGACTTGGTCTAAACCCTAAAGTTTCTGAGCTAAAGCAGTCAGGCGGGAACTCAGCAGGTAGGTTGACCATTTGCCCAGAGCTCACTGCAATGGAATCTCATCACTTCTTCAGTGGAAAGGAAGAGAAACTCTTCTCTCATGGATTCCTAACATTGGTAGGAACTGCCTTGAAAAAATAAAAATTTTACTATATTTAATTCAAGTTCACACTTAAATCATTTGAGAGGAATCATAAATATGTCAACTGAGTCTAATCAGAGGTACACTAACATTAATATAAACTATAAGGTTGGCTACCTTGGTTTCTGAGAATATTCCTCCAGATTCTTTTTCATAGTTTCATGGTTTTCTCATCAACTTTTTTATACTCTCAAGAAGCTATCTTTAGTACTTTTTTTTCAATTTCTAAATATTTTGTATTGTCTTTGCCACATAATTAAAATTTAGGTTATGTTTCTAGTCTTAATCTAGACAGTGCAGATCACAGTTTATCCAACTTTGGACACACAGAGGACTATTTTATGCTGAAATTAAAGGAGAACTACTGACTTGAGGTCATTTGGGATTAAACATGAGAAGGTATAGACAGCTTAAATCTTTTTTTTTTATTAATATAAATTTTTTAAAAAAACTTACATATACTTGCCATCAATTGTAATCCCCATCACCATCTCACCAGTGCACCATCACCTCAGTCCCTCGTGCTCCCATCTTCCCTCAACCCTCCCCCTCCCCTCCCCACCAAGTGTCCCCAGACAGCTTAAATCTTTACTGTCAAAAGTCACTCAATAGTTTCTCCTGACTTTCCCTAGTTCCGGCTGTACAAACACAAATTAGCACAGGTAAATTACAGAAAACTGGAGAAGCTCTTCAAAAAGTTTTCTTATATATTTTCCTTTTCTATTTCCTTACTTTTATTAGCTGTTTTACTAATTTTTATCATTTTATTTACCTTTTATATTTTATTTTTATTAATTTTTAACCTTTTTTGGAAAAGAGAAATCTCACTGTTCATAAATATGCATGAATCTCACTAAAGTTAGATAAGGAACCAACAATGCTGGTGCCATTGTCAATTCTTCTTTTTCACTTCACTGTTAAATTAGCTAAATGAAAACCATACACACTCCCTAAGGTGCCTTGTTGCCAGAAGCACTTAACTCAGTATCATATATCATTGGACAGTCAATAAATAGAACCTAATGCCAATAAAATGTGTTGACATTAGGTTATTAGCCATAATTAATATATAGGGCAAAACACAGGTCAAAAAAACCCTATAAAATGAGGTTAAATTGGAGTCCATAGCTGGATCAAGAAGATGTGGTACATATACACGATGGAATATTATTCAGCAATCAGAAATGAGAAATTAGGGGCATTTATAGAAATATGGATGGAACTAGA
>JAGFMF010012111.1:471058-497469 GCA_019455555.1 Galemys pyrenaicus
CAAGGGACTGAGGTGATGGTGCACGGGTGAAATGGTGGTGGGTACTCCCTGGGGACTACAAATGATGTCAAATATAACTAATAATAAAAAAAAAAATTGGAGTCCATAGAAAGACTTGCTTCTTGAAAACAAGTCTTTTAATGGACTATTAGAAAATACATTTGTAATTTAAACAAAATTTACTTCTAAAACTACTTCTTTAATGTTCTGCCAAGTGTATTGTATGTATGTATACATTTGTATCTGTCATATATAATTTTATTCATTGACTATAATAAAAAGTGGAGAAGAGAGACAAGATTAATAGTGTTTAGAAGAAGCTTTACTTTTAGTCTTGAAATGTATGGACTATGAGCTTTTTGAACATGATTGGGGTTGGACATAAAGACATAAGCTAAGCACAGGGCACAGCCTAGAAGAGAGAGAACGGTAAGCAAATCCAAGGAAGGAAGTTGTGGGAAGGGGCAGGAAAAGTTGGGCACCAGAGATATTATAAAATTAAAGTTACCACCATGTTGCAACTGACTAGATCTGAGGAACAAGATGACTCTGAGGTTTTGTGTGGCTAGACAACAGTGTCCTTAGCAGAAAGCCGTAACAAAAATAGGTCTTAGAGAGGGAATGTTGCATTTTGTTTTGCATACATGGCTCTTAAACTGTTAGTGGGGCATCTCTGTATTTGAAAATAGAGCCTTAACTAAGGAGCTTATCACAGACTAGAGTATGAAACTGTTGTCCTCCCCATGGAGAGGTCACCAAAGTTAAAGTTTTAATTCAAATCGGTCAGTGTTAAAGGCTGCATGCAGAGAGAAATGGCTAGGGTAGTACACCAGGGAATAGTTATATTTAAGAAATGAAGAATAGCCTGGTTTCCAAGCAGAAGCAGCCAGTAAGGAAATATGGTCATGAAAGAGGACACTTGATAAAGAGAAACGTGAGCAGGGAGTCTGAAAGAGTAAGGACGTATATTAATTTGGCTGTCATAACAGTTACACAGACTAGATGGTTAAAAACACAAAAAATCCACCTTCTCACAGTTCTACAGATTGGAAATCTAATGTCAGGACGAAGGTCTGGTAAGGATTGTTGTCCTAGGTGGCCAATGATGACCTTCTCACTATGTCTTTTTGTGGGAGAGCAAAAGTGAGCATGAGCTCTCTGGTGTCTTGTCTTACTCGGGCACTAGTCACATCATGACGCTTCTGCTCATCTAAACCTAATTACCTCTCAAAATCTCCACCTCAAAATACCATTATATCAGTGATTAGGACTTCAACATAAGAATTTGTGAGGGAACTCAATCCAGTCCATAGCAAGAAGAATGAGAAAATATCATCTGACTTTTAGGTTCAAAAGACATTTAAGTCTTTTATGAAATTTTTTTGATAAGAATAGAAGAGTAAAAGTGAAAGGAAACATGGAGTTATGATGAGGAAATCCTATGGTGTAACTGACTACAGATTACATCAAGGCCAGTGGAATGATAATAGAAGGATTTTGAGGATAGAAAACATCTTGTACTTTATGTACATTGGTAACTTTCTGTAATTAGAAATACTACACAGTGTACAAAGATAGCTCAAACAAGATCAAAGTGCAGAGCCTTCCACTCTTGGATTGGTTTATACAAAATCATCAGAGGTTCACATTCTAACTCTAATAAGAACTAGATCCATAAAAGAGACAAACATAGTTTCAAAATAATCTATAAAAATACTATGCTAAAGTCACACTTGAAGGTTAAAGACTGAACACTTTCCTGCTAGTTTAGGATCCAGTTAAGGCTGCCTCCTCCCATCATTAATCAGCCTCATACTGAGGTGAGGTCCTCCTTGCTGCAAAAATTAAGACAAAACAAAAAGCAAGACAGAAGAAAGAGAAGAGCAAACCTGTCCCTTTTGTTCTAAGTAGACATAAAATTGTCCAAGAATTTCCAAAGGACCTACAAAAAACAAGTGGAATAAGAAGTAATTTTAACTAGTTTACAGGATACAGAGCTAATAAACAAATGTCCACTATAATTTCTATACTAAAAGTAAACAACTGAGAAATGACATTTCCAAAACTTCATTAATAACGTCAATAACATAAAATACATAGAAATAAATCTTGCCAAAGTTTATAAAACCTCTATTCTGAAAATTATAAACAATGGTATAACAACTTAAGAAAGACCTAAATAAATGAAGGGATGTATCGTGTTCAATATTGTTAAGGTATCAATTTAACCTAATTAATCTATAGATTCATTGTAACGCCAATTTAAATCTCAGCCAGTTGTTAAGTGGACGTAAACCAAATAAAGCTAAGATTTAATGGAAGACACAGAAAAACCAAATCAAGACTTTAGGACTTACATATGTAATTTGAAACGGATTATAAAGATATAATAATCAAAAGAGTTTGGTTTGAAAAGAGTAACAGAATTCAATGGAATGGAGTTTAAAAACAGATTGACACAAGTTCATCTATTCAATAAAAATATCAAGGCAATTTGATGGGCAAAGAAATTTTTTAAATAAGGGATGTTGAAACAAGTGGTATTCAAAAATGGGAAAAAAAATGAACTTTGAACCATAGTTTACATCAGATGCACAAAATTCTAAAGTCATATACCTAGATGTAGACACTAAAACTATAAAATTACTAGAAGAAAACAGGATAAAATATTGATGACCTTGCATGATTGAAAGATAGGAAAAACAAAGCATGACAAAAAGAAGAAAATAAAGATTTTAAAATCTTTTCTCTGTGAAAGATACCAGCAAGTAAAGATAATTCACATACCAATTCAAAATTCAATTAAAAATGGGCAAAAGATTTAAATATACAGTTCACTAAAGACGATATATGAACAGCAATAAATACTTTTCACATGTTGACTATTATTAATCACAAGGGAGAAATAATAACATTTACAATTGGATAACACCAAAACATGTGACAATATGTAGTATCTGACATGCATACATACTGCTGGTAGGAATTTAAAATGGTATAATCACCTTGCAAAACAACCTAGAAGTTTCTTAACCTGTTAAGCATGCCCTTTCATATACCCTAGGTATTTCATTTTTGGAATTTACACAAAATAAATGTAAACATATATTCAAAAAGACTTGTATAAAAATGTTCATAGCAGCTTTATTTGTAATAGAACCAATCTAGAAACAACTGAAATATCTTTCCTAAGGTGAGTGAATAAAAAAAATGTTGTGTGGGAGGATATTGTAGCGAAAGGACTATTACTCAGTACATACACAACAAAGATAAGCCTCAAAATTAATTTCCTGAGTGAAGAAGGCCACATATATAGGCAGCCACTATAAATGTTATTATCACATAAATCTAGATACCACTAATAATCTAGACTATTTAGAAATAGTCTAAAACTAGGCCCTTAAGGAGTGTTTCAGGCAAAGGTGAGGGGAGGGGAAGGTGGACACAGTAAAAATCACAAATCCAGTTTTGTGTCTCTAACATGGCAGATAAGGTTACGGAAAGTATGTGCCTAATGCTGTCCCAGTAGATGCTTCCATGAAAAAGGGACACTTAGCTTGAGTTGTACACGGTAGTTAGGACAAAGTAAGTATACAAGACAAGAGAAGGCATTCCAGAGAGAGAAAAATAAGTGCAAAAGACACAGAAACGGCAAAGAGTCTGATGACAAATTACAGAGGTGATACAGCTTTGACACAATAATCACATAAGAGAATTATTGGGATGTTGGGGGGCATTGTGAGGCAGTCAAGTTCGCTGTGGGGTGATCCACGTGAAGTTCTGAACCCTACATGGTGTCTACACCACTTAACATGGCTTTTAACATCCATGTACACGTGATGCTTGTACACTGAAGTGATTATTTACCAAGAGCAGCTCATAAAGAACCAAAGCCAAACACTAATTCTCTGTGTGTGAAATAGACTCTGACAACACATGGCTATCGATTTCTATGCATGGAACCCACATTGAGACAAAAACAACTATCCCAGTTTTATACTGGTTTCACTGAGATAAGCAAGGCCACAATGTGCTGATGAGGAAAAATGTCCTAACCACGCCCAGTAAGATAACCAAGCTGGAACAAAGTGTGAAGAAACAGTTCTCTTGAGGACTTTCACATGTTGCCCCTCCAGTTCGACCCCCATCTTGCTACCCAACAGACCTCACTTGCACCTCTCTTTTTACCTCTGCCCCACATGCTGGGTCTTTCAGTTTCCCTTTTCTCTTACCCTTAAAAGTCTATCTCCAAGTACCAGCCTTTGATGGAAATAAAAGCAACATAGGAATTTTGCTGTTGGGCAAACAAGGTTGTGCCAGTTGTCTGGGAAAACAGTTACCTCATGGCCTTGAGAGAAACATCCCAAAGGACCACATCAACCCAAAGAGCTGGAGACTATGGGGCAGGTGAGAGACCCTTCCAGTGTCCTCTATATGCAACCTTCATTTTTCTGGCCACATCTTCAGGTTAAACTGTAAGTGGTAATACAATCTAAATTAGGATTAAAACTCATCACCTGGGGAGGGGAGGTAGAGGCAGGGAAAAGGGTAGGAGAAAGGAGCACCTTCCTGCTATCGTCCAAGATATAAACTTTATCAAGATATATCAAGATATATCACAAGATTCATTGCTGGTGGTGCAGAGGTTAAGGCTCAACACTATGAAGCATCTGCAGTCACTGCAGCATGAGTTCAATCCCCAGCCAGGGAGGTGATGCACATGGCGAAGCAGACCTCTCTTGTCTTGCCTGCTGCTCCCCTCAGCAGTGTATTTTGGTAGATCTACCTGTTCTGCTCCCCACTCTCTCTGGTGAATTGTCTCTCCCACTCACCTCTGGCCTATACCTCAGTTCTGCTATGCATTAATAAATAAATATTTAAGAAAAGATACAGCACAGCTTTCCTACACATTATGGCTGAATATTTCCCGCTTAAGACAATACAAGGGTTTAGGAATATTCATGTGATCTGTCACCACAGAAAAGAACCAAAAATAGATGCTGTGGCATAGTAGTCAATACTAGTCAATTGTTATTTGGGGTTTCAGTGGACAAAGGGGAATGGAACTTACAATTAGTTGCTGCAAATAGTAAAGCATTTAAAAATGGAATTTTATCCAAAGAGTTTTCATTGAGGTAACTGTTTTTGCAAATTGCACTGATAAAAGTATGGTGCTAATCCCATGAAGAATATCTTGTTTTAAATCTTGACACAAGAAGGCCTGACAATGTTATATGTTTATTTAAACCTCTTCTATATTACATTTGTAATCTTCTAAACATTTCACTCATGTGCTATCTGGATTAAATTTTATGTTCACAAGTACACAAGCAAAGTTCATATTGCACTACTGACACACTCATTAGTACATATCTAATGATATTCCTGTTCTATCTTTTATTAAATCAATAATATAAACTGAGTATCATTTACCTACTTAAAACATATGTGAAGGTGCAAAACAATAGAGAACAATGAGCAGCTACAAGTTTAATGCATACATATAAAATCAGACCAGTGATATAACAAAACTTCTTTAATAAAAACACACAGCATTAAAGTCAGAGGGTTTTATAACCTCAGTGATGGAAACACCGATGCGTGGTAGGAGTCACTCACCTACTTCCTGCAATGTCTCTTTTCTCTGCATAAAATAGTCTTCCCACAATTCCCTATTTGTAAATCATACAAGTCCTGTGAAATCCAACATCCTGGCCCTGTTTTAAAATCTCCACTAAGTCCTAGATCTTCTCAGTCAGCCTTTTATCAGTATTTCTATCTTATACTACTGCCATCCCTCTTTGAAGTTTTTGAGAACTTATTAAAACATCACGACAAATATAAATGCACCATTAAGCACTGACATGTATAATGGTGAGACCTTTCTGGTTCTGTTATCTCCTCATGCGGACCCTAAATTCCCTCAATTCGGTGTCATAAACTTTACTTGTCCCTCCGTGACAAGCATAATCTGTCATAAACTTTATTGGGAGAACTATAAAAATATGATTGAAGCTCTGAGAAGAGTTTCATTAAATATAAAGTAAGTTGAGGCTTTCAAAAATTACAAATTCAAAGAAGTCTTTGAATCCTTGTTATTTTTCCTAGATAAAGTGTTGATAACAGCATTTTTATTAGATAGAGGAAGAGAACGCTGACTTTTGAGAGATGAATACATTTATAGCAGGCAGGACTACTCTATTTTTATTTTATCTCCATTCCTGAAGAAAGTAATATTCATACTGGCAAAAGTAAGAAGAAAATCAAAAATAGCAAATTTAAGAGCCAAGCTCTTATGACAAACATTCTAATGAATTTGGAGAAAGTACTACAAAGTACCGAAAGCATTAGTTAAAATCAACTTAAAAAATATTATGATGAAGAGAAGGGTTGATAGAGAACAAACTGTCTCAATTTCCAAAATAGAAGAGGTGGAATCCAACTCTCATCTGGTGAGTTTAATGTCAGCAAAAGGCACTGTTCCCAAGGGACCCATAAGTATCCTCAGAGTGAGTCCAAGCCAGCTCCCGGTCACAAGGAGCTTAACACCATAAACATCAAAACAAATACAAAAGAACATAAAAGCGATTAACCTAGTGTTCATAGGGTTACCTGATATCTGTTCAGCACATGAAAAGGCATTTTATTTCAACTCTGCCTCAGTAGACTCCAGGGGGTATACAGAGAAGTTTAGACTCTGAGGAAAGACACTCACTGGACACTGTGACTGGCCACACAGACTTTGCAAGAGGATTAATCCATAGACTCATATAAACGAGCGAATTTCTAGGGTCATGCAAAATGTACTTCTAGTTCATCAGTTTACAGTCAATGTATCTATACTCTGGTTTCTCTTCAGATCGTATAAATCTTTTGCCTTTTACAGTTAATGTATCTGAATTAGGAAGAATGGTTATTCTATATCATGGGATCAAAATCAAAAAAGATCTTGACCTTATGGAATAATGGGCTAACTGAAGGTGAAGGTTATATTTAATAGCAGTAAATATTTTCAGGTGCCCCAAATCAAGTGTTCAAATGTAAAATTGGGGAAAATATACTCGCAGAAGAATATGCAAAAAGATGCATGAATAAAAAGTGTAGCACTGATTAAATAAAAAGGTGAGAGGGGAGAGTAGAATAGATGTTAGGATGATTTACTACAAGTATCTGGAGGAGATAATCTGATATAGTCAATGACATTACTTTGCTTCTCTATGTCCAGCTCTAGAGACCATATATAAGAAAAGCAGGAGAAAATCCAAAGGAAAAAGTCCCTGAGGAAAAGAAGACTCCCAAACCAACTAAGGATAAATGGAAGAAACTAAATATTACCATAGAGACTCCCCGAGCATTTAGTTTTAGTCCTCTAAAAAGTTAGAATAGGGATATGACTATTATAGAGACCAACAGTACAGTTGAATAAAAGAAGAGTTCAGGACAGGTTAAATAAGAAAATGTTTCCTACATTCAGGATAAATCTTGCTAAATAGTTTACCTAAACTTATCTTAATTGTCTCTGTGAATTTGGAAAGAAGGACAACTGCTTAGAATGAAGAGTGAGGATAGTGTGGGTCGACTGAAGAATCTGGAAAAACATGGAAACATACTATGGAAAATTCGATATGGATTTACCAAAAAGAATAGAGTAACTTCCTCACCCTGTACCGTCCCTTAAACAGGAATTAAAGTAAATCAACTTGCAATTAAAGTAAATCTTTTGCCAAAAGATAAAGTTCTATTACTTGGTCCAGCTAAATTCACCGTGAGAAGGCAAGCGGCCATCAAAGGTGAAGTAGACGGTTGGTCCAAGGGTGAGGGATTGGGTGCTGGAATAGGGTGGAGTTTGCTGCCCAAGATAAGAGAACATGAGAAAAATGAGAGTGGCAAAGGAACCATCATGGGCGAAGAAGAGGTGGGTGGTAGTGAATGAGTGGAATACCGGGGGGATAAGATGCTGTGGTTGGAAGAGAATGTGAAACTCTCAGCTTTTTCAGTTGGAGCAATTCTTAGTGAGGAGAAGGCCAATGGACTTCCAAAGGGAAGAACAACTGGTTGGGGTCCTATGAAAGTCAAACATGGAGATATAGAATGAAGTCCTGAGTGATGACAGCTGATTAATGTGTAGAGAGAAAGCCTTCATTACTTCAGACTCCCAAGGAGAGCAGAATGTTCAGGAAGTTAATAACTACCAGTGATGGGGAGAGGTAAACTGAATGAGGGATGTAAACTTAGAAAGTTGGCAGTGGTGAAAGGATAAGAGTTTACAAGCAGTTCTGAACAGGCTGTCAGCAGAGACGAGCACAGACTGTCTCTATAGGACCAAATATTAGCATTCCATACCCGACCTTTGCGGATCAAATATTATTCATTAACTTTCATTCTTGAATAGACTAGCTCGCAAAAACAAGTCACACACACTCATGCACTTGCGTGCGCACGCACACACACACACACACACACAAACTTTAATGCAATCAAGCAAAGATGACAAAACTAAGCTTAAAAGACACCTAGTATGTGCCAAATTCTGTGAATTCAACAAAAATAAATCCTGAGGGCCATATGCGTTTAGTACAAGGTACAGACATCTAGACATGTACTTTCACTGTGGTGTTCATAGTAAAAGGGGATAAGAACATAGGTGAGACCCTTCAGGGTTGCGTTTTACTAGGTCTGCCCAACTCCTTTCCCCAGAGTTCACTTCCAAGTCATTGTCTTGTATTGGCGTCTAATTCTTACTCTAGTGAGGAGATGGTATGTGAGTGAATTAATTTAAATTACCATTGTTTTTCTGAAAGGGAGGGTTCATTAGAAGATTAGTAATGTCCAGAAAGCATTCAGGTAAGCAAAGCTACTACTTAGGTATTTGAGGTAAAGGGGAATCAAACCCAGAAGCTCTCATTCATTCTCTCCAACTGTAGTTGGAGGTGCGAACTGGCACAAAACTCTTCAGTCTTCAAAAATAATTTTGTTCATACTTTATAAGCCTCACACTTAATAGTAAGGTGAAGCCTGTAGGGCTGAACCCAGGAGAGAGAAGAAATAATACGAAATAGTTCAGGTTCTGCACTATTCGAGAGAAATAAGAGATGTAGATATGATATGAGATAGACAAAATGTTCTCCCACCCTCCAGAAGCCAGCCAGTCTATGGGCAATTACACTTGATAATCCAGAGACCTAAGAATTTCCAAAAGTTCTTCTTGTATCAGGTCAAAATGGAGATACAAAAACCAGCTACTACATGGTACCCAATAAATAGCTGCTCTAGATCACTTAGAGATCGAAAACCATTGAATTATAGACATTTTAGAAGAGAAATATCTGCTTCTACAAATATGCTAAAAACTAGAAAAGTAATGAATGCTTAAGCAAACTTGGTTGGGCAATCAGGTGATTTTAAAAAATCAGTGTTGTATATCCCAGAAAGAAAAAGCTAAGCAACTTCCTGGCAAATCTGACATATAGCAATTATTCTGAATGACTACTTTCCTCCAGATATTTTTTCCATCAATAATAGTTTTGGACTTGATTTACCACTTTTTTCTTACTTCTTTTTACCTGGAGAGATTCACACTTAATGATCCTTTGATTTTTATCTATTTTTGAAAAACAGTTTTGTTAGAGAATTTTTTTTGGTACATAAGTTGTTTTAAGCCACCCTATAAGAAAAATCTCTATTTACCCACTTACATTTATATTAATTGTTAGTAAATGCAATCTACAAATGTAAATAAAGGGTTTAATTTGCCTTCTATAGTTTCTGACAAAAGTCACACAATATTCTAATCTATCAAAAATACTACCTAAAGATTTCATTTTTAAAATCTTTCATGACAAAATTGTTAACATTTGCTCACAAAATGTTTTGATGCAGGCCTAATGGAAATAATTTTAGTTATATTTCTTTAGTATTTAGTACAAAATAGTAATCAAAAGTCTTCAAAATGACTTATTAAAACTAGATGACTTAAGTTATAGTCATGAAAAATTAAGTAAACATTGTGGTACTTTCTACATTTCTTTGTCTTTCTGTGTCATCAGGTAGAAATAAAATATCTTTATACTCCTTTCTGCATTCTCTAAATGACAGAAATCTATCTCACACATGTTATTTTTCTACCTGAAATCGAGAAACAGGGTCTTAACGGGTTAACCTCACCTAAGTTATCAATACATTTAAGACCATACAAGTGGATCTAGTTTAAATGAGATGTTATTTACTGTAATGCTAGTTATTATAGATTTCCCCCTGCTTTTCTATGTCTCCAGGCATAGAATTTGTATTTATCTTTTATGTAAAGAGCCAGTTGTTCTGATAAGAAAAGGTGTACCTTATGTATTTTAAATCACTGGTTCTTATTTTTCCATGGGGTCACATAATCCGTTGAGTTTATTTAGCAAGACTATCTAGGTAAAAATGCAGCAGCTCAAATGTTTGGCTATGATATCAGGGACTTCACGACCCCTTGAAGGATGACAACCTCTTTGTTTAATAACAGACCAGAGCATAGGTGACACAGACAACCGCCCCTGCAAAAGTAATAAGGTTTGCCATATGGCTTATTGGCAAATCAACGTCTCCTTTGGAATTTTAGACACATTGTCGTACTATTGTTGCTACTGATTTTTTACACTCTCCATAATGTAGTGCTTGAAATAACCATTCCTGAAGAAAACAATACAGTCATTTTAGGAAAAGCAACAGATAAACGTCTACACCATGAACCAAAACAGTATCGTTGCTTATCCACGTATATCTGGAGGGTTAGAGATGTTCTCACCAAGACTCATTCTAGTAAGGGGGCAGGCTTGTAATAAAATCACCATCAGAGGACTGCTATGTTATTAATGAAGCACTAATAATAAGAACTACACACACACACACACACATATGATGTGTTCACTTTAAAACCAATAGGGGTTTCCAACACGTCAGAAACCAAGATGCCTTTGACCAGCCACTATTAGGTGAGTTACAACCTGATTGCCTTCGGAAGATGGAAACGCTCCCACTGAAAAATGAAGACAAGTCAGCAAAAGGAGGCATAAAATCCACAACCTGTACGACTCAGTGACCACACTGCCGCACAGTGTGACGGTGAGGCTACTTAGCCACCGGGTCGAGGATGCAGGCAGGGACCAGAGGGACCGTGGGAATCCCCTGCTCCCGGATTCCCAAAGTGCCGCAGCCAAAACGAAAACAGGAATTAGGCTGCCAGGCAGGAATTCACAGGCACGCACCCGCACACACCCACGCACACCCGCACACACGCGCACACACACTAGAGCCCCGGCAAGCTGCCCGGGAAGTTCGTGGCCGCTCTCCCCAGGCCGCCCAGCCGCCTTGGCCATTCGCTCTCAGGCGGGGACTCGCTCACCCCAACAGCTACCTGCAGGAAGAGGTTGCCCCACGGCCGGGCGCGCTCGCTGCTCCATCAGCCCTCTGCGCACGGGGCGCGGCGGGCATGCACCCCGCAGGCTGGCTCTGCCCGGGCGAGCAGCGGCCCCCAGCGCACCCCGCGGGTTCTCACCGCCCAGTTCCGTCAGCACAGCCGCCGGCGCCGCTCGACCGCGGCCCACCCCCGCCAGACCCTTCCCGCCAACGCCACAGGCCCCCGGGCCCTGCGCCGCCTGGGCGTCGTCTCCTTTGCCTTCTTGCTCCTCCCCAGCGTGGGAACCGGGTCCCAGCCCCCCGGGGCTGGGCAGCTGGGAGTGGCCCGAGGCCGCCGGGGAGTGGGGCAGGGGGTGAAGGACGAGCCCAGACTTGGACCCCCCGGAGAGGGGGCGCCCCTCTGGGGAGTCTCCCCTTATGGGTTCGCAGCGACCACTTACTGGTGGTTTCCCAGACCTCGGCGCTGCGGCTCCGGCTCTGCAGCAGCTCCAGGGCGCGCCTCCGAAGTCGCACTGCGAAGGCAGAAAGAGCAGGCGACCAGGGCGGGAGGCCGCGGGGCCACCAGTGGCACCTGTGGGTCGCGGCGACACGAGTGCGCGCAAGGCCGCGGCTCCGGAACTTGGACTCCTCCGGCTACCTGCTCAACAGGCTGGGCGGCCGCGCCTCCTCGCCCCAACTCCCTGCGCTGCTGTGAAGCGATCAGCTCCGCTCCGGTCTCTCCCTGGGTGCCGAGTCTCCCCGCTGATGACCCCACAGGCTCCCTCGCAGTTCTTTCCCTATTGCATCGGACTCCTTTCCAGAATCCCTCCCACTCCCAGCACCCAAAGACTGAACAGAAAGTAGCGACGAACACGCACCATGGCGAGGTCGCTCAGGGTCGCGGTTCCTCCATAGCTGCGGGCGCTCCCTTCCAGGCAGGTACCGTCCCCGCGGCTCTTTCTTCCTCCGGGTCTGGTGCAGGCAAAGTGCAGGGCAACTGCTGAGAAACCTGCTGGTGCAAAATCGGCTCTGCTGAGTCCCACCCACTCCGCCAGGGCAAGGGAACTGAGTCCTGGCCCCTCCAGCCGCCCAATCGCCTCCTCAGCAGTTAACCGAGTGGAGACAGACCCTGGACGGGGAAGAGAAAAGAAAAGGGGGAACGGGCTCAAGGAAGACTTGGCCAATTTAAAAAATGCAAAGAAACGTCTCCACTACGCACTGTTGGGAAAAACGGTGGCGCCCCGTAGTTTAAAACCGCAGCAGTGCGACTGGAAGGTTGATACTTGCACGCGTGGTTTCCTTGTCCTGGTTTTCAAGTTTAAAGTCAATATGTTCCTTTACAAATTCGATGCTATGGCTATAGAGCATTTATAGGTTTCCAGTAAGGCCATGCTTCTGCTTGGTGCATTTAGTTCTATCTTGTTGTTCTGTTTGGTTGAGCGTGGATGTGTGCACGTGCATGCATGCATCTACCAGAACGGAAAAATAAGTTCTCGTATTTATGTTTTCGATTCACCTTTGTGACTAAAAAATAGTCTCATTATTCTGTTCTAATGTGAATTCACAATTAAGCGTGATTGTTGTGACTTCTTCAAGCACAGGAATTTGGAGACGAGTTTTTCCTAATTATCTCCACATTTCTCCCCAAACCCACTCGAGTCCCATTTTGGACTCATCACAATTGCTCATTTTTCTCCCATTTTTGCCTGCTATGGGTGCTCTCTTCATAGCAAACGTGTCATAGGAAACACACACACACAAAATATTTTAAATAAGGAAAAAAAGGGGCATTTAAATAAACTTTGCCTTGAATGGGGATACATTCAAAGGTACAAGCATGAAATTTTGTGCCTCTGCCTTGTCTGAAATTTTGTCACCCTCCACTGCCAACCCATGATAATAATTTCTTAGGGCATTAGAGCTTTTGTCCTTAGTGCTTAGACTTCAACACCTAGAAGAAAAAAAAATAAAAATACATAATAATGCATAACTGAACAGGACTTCATTACTAAAAAATTGCTGTATGCTATGAAAGCTCAGAGGAAGAAGAGCTGTGTTCTTCCTGGAGAAATACTTGATATTGGAGCAGCATTATAGAGTTAAGCCTTAGAAGACTGGTCCTATTTGGGAAAAGATAAGAGTTTTGTCTGTTACTGTTTTTTCAGGGAGGAGAAACTTGTAAACAAAAACTTGGAAGTGGGAGGGAGCATGACACCAGCTCTGAAGAAATAGGAAATAGTGTGTTTGGTAGAAATGTGAAATGCATAAATAAAAAGCATAGAAGTTAAAGTGGAAAGATCAGCTGGGTTCACAGGGCCTCACTGACCTGTCTTCTTGCTGTTATGCATCAAAAATGTGTATAACAATGGTTTTGTTTTGTTGTCCTCTACTTTGTTGTCCATGTTACTTTTATCTTGGAACAAATTCTTCTATTAATTTCTGCTTTTACCATCTTCAAACTCTACAGTGCATCAAACTCCTTAATAAGTACTGCATTTAACCTTAGTTAATTCTACCATGGGTTCCTCAGTCTTCCCTAGGTAGAGTCCAAGCTAGAGGGTGTTTTGTGTTCTCCTCTTCTATTCTTGATGAATATCAGACAGTTGGATAAGTGGGGAAAGCAATGAATCTAGAGTTAAGAATGATGGAGGCTCCAAAATGTGATTATGAAAGACATTCTTTAATCTACATGTTTGCTATGCCATGAAAATGGACTACGTTACTTTTGTACTTAGGGGAGTAAGTTTTGCAGCCTACGTGCTTAGCATGAAGGTAGTTCATAACAGATATTCAGTAAAATGGCTCTTGAATGGCTAAATGAAAACCTGAATACTTCATCATCTTGCGGATCCTTTCTTCTTTCCTGTAGGTGAGATGTGGGTCAACCTTCTTGCCTCCACTTTATTGAAAATGACAAATTTTTATTGAGAACAGCAGAGTTGTCATGACAACTTAATAAAAATATTAACAAGTATTTAGTTTAAAACATCTTGCCTAGTAGTGTTGTCTCTGGCTGATTTTT
Organism: Galemys pyrenaicus; assembly: GCA_019455555.1. Taxonomy (NCBI): domain Eukaryota; kingdom Metazoa; phylum Chordata; class Mammalia; order Eulipotyphla; family Talpidae; genus Galemys; species Galemys pyrenaicus. The sequence continues at coordinate 485,457 of JAGFMF010012111.1, forward strand.
TTTTTTTTTTTTTTTTTTTTTGCCAAGTGGCCTTTTTCCCCCTGGCCTCACAATTGACAAAAGCGTTCAAGTATGCGGTCTGTTCACACTTGCAAATGACAATGGCAAGGAAAGGCACCTTCTTCTTTAAAGTGTAGATCATGAGTCAACCAGTTCAGCCTGACATGTGGTCTTGTCAGTAATACAGAATCTCAGGTCTCCCCTCAAACCTGCTGAGTTAGACCATTCATTAAGCACTCTCAGTTGACCCCTGCCTGTGAAAATTTGGGAAACACTGATATAAAATCAACTCATTTAATATGCTAGAGCTCAAAATGGGTTGCATGAATCTGTGTAGATCCACTTTTAGAACCAGCGTATTTCTTTTGTTGTGGGACATCACTGCCATAATAGTTCAAATGAAGTAATGGGACTAATGGATTCATCTCTACTGACTTCTTGTTCCATAACAAGTTTATAAATCAAAGGAAATTGAGAGAGGAAGGGGAGAATGAGCAATGCACCAGGAGAGAAATAAGGAGAGCAATGTTGTGTGCTATTCACACTTGCTTCTGTATGTCAAAAGCAAAAATTTACTTTCTTAGCAAGCAAACTAAACATTGATTACCAAATCAAAAAAACTTGTACAACACAAGAAAGATAAGATAAATATTATTATCCTTTTTTCTTTGCTACATTTTTCATTTTTTAAGATTACATACACTCAATGCATTTTAAACATACCAGTTTTATTTATTGGGTCGATGCCTCAAAATGTCTCACTGGAAATGTAAATTTTTGATTAGGAAAAACAGATTATGTCATGTCAGATTTCCTGACTTTCCATCCAGGTAAAAACATTCATGAAGTAGTTGGACTTAAAGAGACTCTACTGGTGACAAAAATGTTGTTCACTCTCATTTCCCAAAACAGACATGTTTGCTAACAGGAAATAGAATGGTTAGCAGATTTATGCTTCCCACTCCCCCAGTCCAAAGATGTCCATGTCCTAGCCCCCATGTCCTGTGAAAGCATCATTACATGGAAAATTAAGATTATACATAGAAACATAACATATTATACATAAGATTACATATAGAATTAAGAAAGGTAATAACTGACCTTGAGATGGGAAGATTACCCTGGATCCAATATGTGGGTTCAATGCAGTCAAGAAGGAATATCTTTCATTTTTTGTGCCTTCTTTTTTTTTTTTATTTTAACAATGTCTGGTAATCAGAAATCTTCATGCATTAAAAGAATTAATATTGTTGAAGTAGCAATCTATCCCAAAGCAATAGGCAGACTCAATGCAATTCCTATCAAAATTTCAGTGACATACTTCAAAGAAATGAAATAAACATTACTGAAATCATATGGAATCACAGAATAACCAAAGCAATCATAACCAAAAAAAAAAAGAAGAAGGTTATTACACTCCCATTACTATAAGGCTATAATAAATCAAACAGTGTGTTACTGAAATTTTAAAAAAAAGTAAACATATAGACCATTGGAATGGAACTGAGTGCCCAGAAGTAAACCTCCATTTAGTGGGACAGTTAATTTACAACAAAGGGGCCAAATGTATACAATGAAGGAAAAAAATTATCTTCAGCAAAGAGAGACTGGGAAAACAGGACAGCCACGTGGAAAAGAATGAACTAGACTGCCCTCTCACACTACATGCAAAAATTAATTCAAATGGATAAAAAGATAAGTATAACACCTGAAACCATAAAGTATATAGAAGGAAGTACAGACAAAAGACAATGGCCAGAACTGGGTTCAATGATGTCTTTGTAAATTTGACTCCAAAGACAATAGAAACAAAAGCAAAAACAATAGGCCAGCATCAAACTAAAAAGCATCTGCACAACAAAAGAAACAATCATTAAAATGAAAGACACACTACTGAATGGGGGAAAATAATTGCACATAATACACCTGACAAGGGGTTAATATCCAAGATCTATGAAAATCTCAGGCAAGTCACAATAACTAAACAGAATCAAATAACCCAATAATGGCAATCAAAAGTGGGCAGAAGAGCTAGACACTTCACCAAAGAAGACATGCAGATGGCCAACAGGCACAGAAAAATAAAATGCTCATCCTCTCTTTTATTAGGGAAATGTAAATAAAAAGTACAAAGAGATACCATCTCTATGCCTGTGAGAATGATCCAAGCCAGAGACAAGTGTTGGCCCCTAAAATGAATAGATGAAAGAATAAATACTGCAGAAGAAAGATTTGAGAAACTTTTTCAATACTATTATTGAGTATAACTATGGTTACTCTATTTAGATAAAGATATTCTACGTGAATAAAAATTTAAAAGTTTTTAAAAAATAGTTCAACCACCCAGAGATAGGATGTACATAAAAATAAAAGTCCAGAGCTATAGTTTAGCTCTCAATATAACTTAGCTCAAAACATACATATTTTTAATTTTGCATTTTCTTTTCCAGCACGCGACCTTACTTTTGTAAGATTTCTAAGCTTCCCAAAGTATGTGCCCATATAAAGGTAGATTCTGTTTTCTCAATCTTTGACTTTACTATTTTTTTTCAATAGAAAAACTAATGCCAGCTGCCAACTTAGAAATTATTTGGGCTATTTATAATAGCTTCAAATTGGAAGCAACTCAAATGTTCAGTCACAGATGAGTGGAGGAACAAATTATTGTACATCCATGTAACAGAATACTACTTAGCAAATGAAAAGAAGGACCAGTAACACATCTAACAGCACAGATGACTCTCAGATGATGCTGTGTGTGATTCTATTTACATGAAATTCTTGAAAAGGCAAAACTAATTGTCATGACAGAGATCAGATTAATGATGGCCTGGACTGAGTGGCCAGGGAATTGTCAGCATAGGAGCACAGAGGATTTTTTGGTTGGTTGATGGAAATGTTCTACATCATGATTGTCGTAGTGGTTACAAGGGTATATGTATCATACATTCATCAAAAGTTATCAAACTAAAATGGATGCATTTTATCAAGTGTAGATTTATTTTGATAGATTTTAATAAAATAATAAATTTTAACAAAATAAGAACTCAAAACAAATTTATTAAAAGAAAGATAAATTAATTCATTTCTGGAGTTCTAACATTTTAGTTGTCAAGAGCAAATCACAATAGTTAGCAAGGTAGGTAGGATATAAATTATGAATCAGACACTGTTCTCAGCACTATATGCACGAGCTCATTCGTTCCCCTAGAGAGTCTTTCCAGGTAAACACCATTACATCTGCTTTAACATATAAGAAGACTAAGGTAACACTGAGAGAACAGAGCACTATTATTAAATCTGCTTCACATATGAGAAAATTCATAGCTAGCAAGTGATAAAAGCAGGATTCGGTTTCAGGCCATCTGGTTCATAATTCTGGAGTATGAATCACTCTGGTCATTCTGACAAGAGCATATTAATTATGCAAAATAAAGAGACTTATTAAATCAGATCCTTTGGGTGCTAAGAAGCCCAGAAACCTGCATTTTAAAAAGCATCTGTAGACCATTCTGATGGTGGAGGATTGCACTTGGAAACACTAAATATTTCAAGGTAGCAAAACTTGTCTCACTGAAGAAGTCCTTGGACAGGTGCACAAGGGTGACACCAGCATGTAACAGGGCTCAAGTTCTCAAAACTTGCACTTCAGACTGTTTATGATTCACTTATTTTCTTTGCTGAACACTAGTTTATGCTGCCAAGTAAACAGGGGAGAACTTGAACTTCAACGGCTTTATTTCCCAATGGATGATTAACAAAACAGTGTGTTTCCTTCTAATTATATATATGGGGGAAGAGATAGAGCAAGGAGGAGGGGAGAAGGCAAAGAGGAAGAAAGAAGAAGGGGAGGGGGAGAAGCGAAGGCGAGGGGTAGCGACAGATAGAAGGAAGAAAGGCAAAATGGAGAGAAGGAGAAAGGATAGAATGAAGAGGGAAAGGGATTACTGAAGCCGATATATAAAGTACTGGAAGTACATTCAATGTCACTTCTATAAAAGAAAATACTACGCAAAAGGCTTCACTCAGATAATTTTCTCCCTGTTGTCAAATGTCATAAGGTGGACTTGTTCCTGCTTCCTTTCATGGCAAGGGATATGAAAAAATAACCACTGATTAAATGAATGACTTTTCAGAAAACCAAAAATTCTTCAGCACCTTCTATTTCTACCAACGGGCATATGAACGGCCCCAGAGCTCCTGTAGATGAAACTCTCAAGCATCTTGCTCCGCAGAATGACAGTCTACCACATAGGGTCTCCTGAAAAGCTCAGCTGAAACAGTATTTAGAACTCATTTTAATAGGATCTCACTTTGAGAAGAAAACATTTAATCTACTACTTTACATGCAAATGCTTATGTGAATATATATCTAGGAAGATCTATGGGCCCTTAGATCATACAAGAAACATTGCAAGACAACGTGGCTTTCTGATCTCTAAGAGGAGAGACATGTGTGGGAAAAGTACTTGTAACTTTTCAATTAATAGTATAACAATTTGAAGTGTGATTTAGTCACTACAATGCCCTCTCTCCAGGTGCATATTGTCAAAGTGAAAACTTTATCCGTCCCTATGTCATGCTTTTTATAAGTGAAATCTCTAAAATATGATACGAAATAACTGTCTCACTGAGAAGTCCCCTGGAGAAAGAAAGGCCTGGTGACTTTGGTGGTTCTAACGCAGGATATGCACGTACCATGAGGTGTTCCCCCAATGAGCCTCTGCCAGAGACACCTAAGGAATGGGTACCGATTTTGCTTTTGTTCTTTTACTTTACTTCAGAAATTAAGATGTTGTCTTGGAGCCTCACTCCTAAGTGTGCCTCGGCTGTGTTTCTCCTGGAAAAGCAAAGCACACGGGTCTCAGAGCTGGACGAGCAATCAAGGCATCTGAGGTGCTCTTAAATGATCCCCTTGCCAGATGGGGCCAAAAGGCATGTCCTGAGCCATGGTTTAAAAAAAAAAAAGCTAATTTAAGTTTCAAAGTCGAGAGAACTCTTGTTTTGACATAAAGAAAAGGCAAATTATGCAGAGGCAGACTTGTTGAAATCTCATTTTATGAAAATGACAGTTATGGCTGCTGCTCTTATATTTATAAAATACTTTGTTTAAACAGTTGACAATATTACCTAAGGGAAATAATGTTTTACCAAATCACGTCTTACTTTTTTGGAATATTCTATTCTGGTCTGATGATAAAAGTAATGCAAGAAATAAAAGGACATTTCCTTTTCAACAGATAGCAGATGTGTGGAGAAATCTTTCCCAGAGCAGAACATCTCACAATGCTGGATAAGATGTAAGATCTACTCTAAGGTTTAACCAAACTGGATGTCAAAAAAAAAAGGTGACAACTTGAGACCAGACAATGAGAACAGACTTGACAAGTGAACAAGCACGAGAGCTGTTAATTGCACTGTTACCTGCTTATAACTGGTGGGCAAGAGGCTGGGGGACCAAGCAACATGTGCAGAGGAAAGAGAGACAAAACCAAAGAATAAAGGAAAAAGTTCCTTACGTGGAAATATCCCCCACCAAGATTTCTAAGTATGTTGCCATTTCCCCCTTTGAACTTAAAATGGAGCAGGGGGATAAACAAATCTCTCTTGAAAATTCCTTATTCCAAGCTTGCACTTCCACACTTTAGGATTGGCAACCATGCAAAGTCAGTGACTTTAAAATCTCAAACACAATGTATATTTTAAAGTGCATATGTGTTGCACATACCATCGAGACTGGCAGAAACAAACACCTGTCCAGAGGGTTTCTACTTTAAAGAAAGGTTTCTTCACAGATTAAAGTTCAGAAACATGAGCAGGAACAAGAAAGTGACCAAATACATAAAGAAAAATTGTACCATAAATGATAGAACGAAGAGCTCTGTAAATGAAAGTCAGACCTATGAGGGCTACAAAAGTAAAATGTAGTCACAACAGAATATAAAATAAATATGCTTAATATATTTTTGAAAGGGAAGTAGAATATAAATCTTTGAACCTGGCACTAGAGAGAACTTTCAGGAATGGAAAATGTCATCACTGACAATGAAATCTCATGGCAGAGTTAAAGAGCAGTTTTGATAAAACCTAACAGAAATTTAATGAATTAGAAAATAGCCCTAAAGAAATAATCAGAATTTAGCAGAAAGTTGGGTGAAAATATAAAAGATAGCTTAAGATGTTTGAAGCATGGTACCAAAAGACAGAAATGATTTAGTGGAAAGATAAAATTGAAAGTGATAACAGATAAGGTTTTCAATAATTTCAGTGATCACTATCCCCTCCAGCTCCATCCATTTTAGCATTTTACAATCGAGTATATTGTGCATCCATAGCATGTCTTCTTGATCCACTCACTTAGTCCTTGTAAACTTAGGTTACTTTTAGTAACTTGCACAATCAGAAGTACTTGGTTTGGACTATCAGTGATATGGAAAGACTCAAGTCCCTACTTGAGTACAAGTGTTTGAATTCAATGCCTTCTGTTCCATCTATGAAGATTCAAATATTTAATAATCGTAAAAGCATGTTCTTGCATTAGCAGCAAATGTATAGAATTATCAGTAACTAAAGTACACTTATGTATATTATCTTCAAACAGCAAAATTTCCCATCAAATTGATGAGATGGTTGTTTAACATCTGTTTCTTAAGATGTAGGAAATCATTTTCTGTGATGAGGAATTTTGATTTATATTAAATTTCATTTATTCCTAGGTGGAAATAGATGTTAGCAGTGATTTTCTTAGAAGCTATGGAAAAGGAAATATCTCACTTCCTCTGTTTATAACAGAAATTTCCAATGTCGTATATTAGAAGAGCTTGTGGCTCAGAGGTCTTCTCTTTCTCAGAAGAATTTTTTTAATATCAAAAGTAGAACAAATATGAAAAAGTGTACACAAAGGGCTTTCCCTTTAAGTCTTGCTTGAAAAATCAAAGATCAATTTCCTTTGGGTATTTGAGTTTATAGAATAAAAATGCAATGGAAAAAATGAAAACATCTGGTTTGAGTAATCCACATTGAGATTCAGAAGTGGAGGATTTTGCACACTAGATGCACTGAGGGATTGTGTCAAAAATAACTTTCCAATTTTATTTAACCATATATATTTCTTCATTATATCAAATCTAGACTAAATATACAGTAACAAATTATGTTGGTGAGCAAGGGAGTTTATTATTTCTCACATAGTTAGTGAGAGCAGATACAATGACCATGCATAAAATTGAAAACATAGTGATATGAAAGAAAGGTATGGAACCTGTCAAGGGGACCTGGTCTCTGCTGGTGGGAGGTAGCGGTATGGTTGGGGACCCTCCAAGATGAAGTGAAATCAAAGCTGAGATGTTATGTGTACATGGTATTTGAATGGAAACTTGGGGAAGGTAAAATGGAAGGTCCCTGAGGAAAGGAGCAGCGTACATGAGAGCACTGAGCTCAGGAAAGACAGCGTGCTGGAAGAACCGAAAAGACATGAGTGTAGCTGGTGTGGAGATTGCAGAGAGAGAGAGAAAAACGGTGGCTTTGGAGCACAATGGTTTGGAGGGTGTTTGGAAATCCTATTTCATTATTCCCAAATCCACTTGGGACCCTGTCATGCCCATAGCTCTTCCCAAAAGGTCCCACCATCTCCAGGGTGCAGGTGAAGTTGACTCTGCTGTGAGGAAGCCTCAACCCTGGCTCTTTGAAGACTAATTTCTTCTTCACATACTTTAGCAATTGACTTCTTTAGGGTCAAGAATGTATCCAGGTTCTTACTGGCCCCCCTGTTGTAGGGATAGCCAAGAATTTATCTGGTTCTCACTCTACTTGCTTGCTCAAGCTGCCTCTCATCTGTGAGGTTTTCCCTTTCAGTGCTCAAATCTTGAACAAAACTTGAGCAAAGTTCATGTTTATGTTGCTCATAAACATATATATACATATATACACACAATAGCAGATTCTATATTGAAGTATTTTCTATCTCTGGCTGTAGTGCTTGACTATGAGTTTGCTGAGGATAAGGGGTAAGCCGTAGTCATTAGAAATTCATAAACAGGGCCTCCCTGGTGGCGCAGCGGGTTAGGCAATGCACTATGGAGCGGGCCGCGACCACTGCAGCACGAGTTTGATCCCTGCCTCTGGCCAGGGGGGGGACCCACATGGCGCAGCAGACCTCTCCTGCTGTGCCCACTGCTCCCCTCAGCAGTGTGTTTCAGTCAGTCTGCCTGTTCTGCTCCCCACTCTGTCTGGTGAATCCTCTCACCTCTAGCGACTCTGGCCTGTACCCCAGCGCTTGTATGCATAAATAAATCTTTAAAAAAAAAAAAAAAGAAATTCATAAATATTTATTGAACAGATACATAAAACAAAGCTATGTAATCACTCAAGAAATAGAACTTTGGTATTGAATTAGTTGTATTTAGGCTGTTACTGAAATGAGTGCCCAGGTATCAGGCTGTCTCACCTTGCAATAGTCATGGAAAAGTGACTACAGAAGGCATGAGTCAGGCCAGAAACAGCTGCCACTCAAATTATAGACCCTGACTATCTCGTTTTGTTTTGTTTTGTTTTTTTCACTCTCCCATCTCAAAGGAAGTATAAACTTACCTTGATTAGTCTGCATAGAAGAGTTCGATCCAGAAAGAATAGTGTTACTTTTTGTTTATCTGCTTCAATACAGAAAATAATGTGTATTGTGCAGTGCATTCTCATGGATATACCTCTTAAGGACTGTGAGAAGACAAGAGAGGGCACAAGTTAAGTAGAATTAAAGGTGCTTACTATGATATCCCTTCCCTTCTACTCTACAAAACACTGAAATGCAAATGAAAGTGACATTATTCCAACTTACTACCTAGCAAATCCTGCACATACTTAAGTGTTTTACTAAAATTTGCAAAATTTTGAACATATCTCTCAACTGATGTTGACAAATCACTATTTAGAACTTTTTTAAAAAAAGATTTTATTTATTTATGCATACAGGAGCTGGGGTTCAGGCCAGAGGCAGTGGGCTGAGAGGAATCACCAGAGAAAGAGTGGGGAACACAGGCAGATGGACTGAAATACACTGCTGAGGAGAGCAGCAGGCAAGGTAGGAGAAGTCTGCTGGGCCATGTGGGTCCCCTCCCTGGCTGGGGATTGAACTAGCACTGCAGTGGCTGCAGAAGCTCCACAGTGACTGGCGTTTTAATGCCTTGTGCCACCAGGGAGGCCCACTATTTAGAACTTTTATTTCATTTAGTTGCTTTGAATAAGGCAGATGTGGGATAGCATTACTATTCTCTTACCAAACTTAAGGACAGTTTATTTTAGGGCCAATCTTAACATAAAAGTGAAAGTCTTATCAGGTTATATTATTCCATTTCTAGTTTCAAAATTATGATCAAAACATTTACAGCAAGCTGTTATATAGACTCAGGGCTGCTAAGTATTGTTACACACTGCACAGCTCCACGAATAACAGGCACACATATCACTAATTGTTGTAAAGCTTAATTCACAGTTCTACACAGAATTTCTGTGGGTACTATATGCTATGATGACACAAATTGCTCATCATTGTTTTGCCAGTATTGTGGTCCAGACAGTACTAAGTACATTCATTAGATCAGTTTTCTATTATTTATTAATGAGAATACCATTTGAGAAGAAATAAAGCTGTTGACTATGGTTAAGAACTATATATCTGTGAACACATTAAACTATTTTACTTAAATTTTAAATAGTTTTTTTGCTTAAATAATGGCTATGTATTGGTGTTTCATCAGTTCCGTTGTTATTTAATAAAATCTTAACTGCATGTTTTGTAATTAATTTAGAAACATCAAATCATTGATGCCTCCTCCAAGAGATACAACGATATTTTCTCTAATCAATATGTACAAATCTTGAAAATTGGGTCTCCTAAAGCTCTCTGGTCTTCATCATTGCCACACAAATACAGAATAAATCATTTTTAATTCTCACTTGAGAATGAGGTTGGTCAAGGGAGATTAAAGTGCTGTGAATGAGCTTGAATTGTGAGCCTATTTGGGTTGGCAGAATATTTTCTATGGCAAAATCTATAAGATTTTTCTGCTCAGTTGTTCTGCAACAGGTTGACTTGTTCAATTTATTTAGCCAACAAACAAAATGAATGGATAAGAAAATCATGTTCAAAATACATTTTTTTGAAAGCTGATTTTTTTTTTTTACTTTAAACTCCACCACTCTATAAACTCCTTGAAAGCAGGTATAGCATTAGTCTCTTTTGAATCTTTAAATGTGGTGGATGAAGAGGTATGTGTGTGGTGGTTGAAGTGCTGAGTATTTGTTAGAACAGGCTTGAATATTTTCAAGAATGATTGCTAATAGAAATCTCTTAATATTGAATTAATTAATGTATCACATCATTTATGCAAGATGTTTCAGCAGTGATTTGTGTCAGTGACGACACTATCATAGTCATATCACCTGTATGATTAAAGAATCAACAATTAACAATTTATGTCAATTAATATTGTTAGCATAATTATCTCTTTATGACTAGCCGTAGAAGATTTTCAGAATAAGAACTTAGCGTGTTGTTTCAAGTGAGTTTTAAATGGGATTCTACAAAAATACAAATTATGTGTCTGAAGCCAATATTTTCAAATGTATTTTTACAGGAAAAGCAATTTTAAGATATCACTTTGCCATAGCAGTTGGAAAGCTATTTCATGAAGTATTGCAATAAAGTTGCCAAAGTTCCCCAGCCAGGGGCACAACGTAATTCTCACCAACCAGCTTACTACAAATAGCGAAATTTACCCTACTAGACATTTAGTATTGAATGAATAATGACAAAATGAATCTGTTGAAGATTTGACTTGAAAAGGGAACAGATAGAAAATGCAGTCCAACAGATGGAGTATTTAAAACAGAAACAGCTGTGGATAGTCAACTTGTTTTCTTTAACAAATCTCCTTTCCCAGTCATTAAAACACTTTTTCAAGGCCATGTACTAAGTTTGAAATAGCTATTTTGTCAACATACATCTGCATGATCTCAAAAGCTACATGGTGTGACTTTTCCATGTAATTAGTAGAGTTTCATTTGGAAGAATCCATATGAATGTGGAAAAAAAGAGGAAAATGCCTTTTAATAAGAGGCAAAGGATGTACTCTAGAAGACTAATGGTAACTTTCCACATTAGTGCATAATAAATGTCCATTTTGTTACTGCTTTAAAAAAAGATTAGCTGCAATATGAAAAAATAGTCTGTAGTCATGGAAGTGATAAAACAAAGTTTGCATTAGATCTAAATCAACATACTCTTCCCCTCCTAAATTAAAAACTCATTTGGAATGGAGGTGGTGATAACTACTAAGTGGATATTTAGTGATTAATAATTACCAAATATTTCATTATTTTGGGATTGTAGTGCTGAAAGAGTGCTGATGGGCCAGTAATAATGTATTATTCCACAAATCATTAGTGTTCTATCTGCATTAAAATAAGTCATGTTGATATCTGCATTAAAAAGTTGTTTACGTGTTTAGTGTTGGTATTATTATGTTACAAGGAAGATTATTTAGTATTCAAAAATAAAAGTTACATACGAGATGTATTTACTACAGATAAACTAAAATGAAATGTAATTGATCTTATGTATTTATCACCTATCCACATTCTTGACTTCAGGATGGTAAACTGATTTCATCTTTGCCAAGTCAAAGTGATTGGAAGTGGTTACCTGAGGCACTATGTGGAAAAGATTGTGAGGACCAATTGAGAAGCTGTATATTTTTTTATATAAACTTTTTTAATTTACATATATCTGACATCAATTGTAATCCCCATGTATTCCCCATCACTGTAACACCAGTGCACCATCACCTCAGTCCCCCGTGCTCCCGTCTGTCCTCCACCCTTCCCCTCTTCCCTCCCCACTAACTGTCCCCAGTTTCTTTTCATTTTTGGTTTTTGTTTCTTTCTTGTTGTTATTATTATTATTATTGTTCTTATTCCTTTCCTTAATCTTTATTTGGTTCCCTTATATTCCTCCTAG